>JAQFXM010005942.1:0-14065 GCA_034693345.1 Entomobrya multifasciata | reverse complement strand
ATGACCCCCTCCCCCGGGGGGAAAGGGATTGACCGATTTGGCTGAAAATTAATACCATAGTTACTGTTGACCTGAAGTACCTGCGTACCAAATTTGGTGTCGATCGGTCAAGTTGTTCTCGAGTTATCGTGCGGACGACAGACTAACGAACGAACGAACTAACAGACATGGTAGTGATCGCATTAACTATCGTAACATACGTTATCCGATAGTTAATAATACTAAAAATTATTTACAGTTTAAATGTTTTAACTCTTCACGCTTAAACTGAATGCTGTCATACCTCATTTAATATTACTATGTTAAGAAATGCGAATTATATTAGCGCATACAGGTCAATTAATGATTATTTGGACATTTGAACTATTATCATACATTTTTTGAAATCTCATATCATGACAAACACATGACCATCAAAAACAAAATACTTTTATGCGTGCTTGGGTATTACCATATGTGTTGAAATATAACGTATGTATAAGAGATGAGTGGATACGTGTACAGGTAAATGTGACATCTTATGAACTGTGTGATCGAACAAAAGTACAGGTTCAATGATGGTACAAGTTAACATATGTATTGATTTCGGAGATATAAACATGTAATGCATTCAATAAGATTCAATGCTTGTAAGCACGTCCATCATTCTGTTTACTCCAGCGATGCCCACCTGTTGTACATGTTGTTGCCCACGTGTTTTATATTGTTTCGATTCAGGTATATGAGGTTCAGCATGCAAAATATTTTCACTTATAAAGAAGAACAATACAAAGGCTTACACAAATATGCTACTATTGTTTCATGCTTATTTTTGTTTGAATTATAAATATATTATGTCACTGAAGAATAGTTTATTAAAATAATTGTAATCATTTATGAACTTTCTTATTTTGTCACTTAATAACAATATTATTCTACAAGCTCAACCTTCAATACCAGTTGCACATGATACTTAATTGCCAGTTTATGTGTACCCATGTACCCATATACGTCTATAACCCATCTAATGTACATATTGTATGGAATCTCTAGAAATCCATTTATCATGATATATTTGTCTATGTGGTTAACCACTCAACTTTTTATCGTTAACTGTTGTCAATCAACCTTGTTGCCTATGATTCATGCTGATCTTTTATCATCTTTTCATATGGTCATGCTACTGTAATTTACAAAATGCTTATAAGTGGTTAAATTAGCAAAATTTACACACATTGAGAATTTAGTAGTTTTAAATTTCAGTAACGCATAGACACATTTGACTGTAAAACGTTTAGCCACGACACTTGATTACTAAATATATTTGATTAACT
Source organism: Entomobrya multifasciata (assembly GCA_034693345.1). NCBI lineage: Eukaryota > Metazoa > Arthropoda > Collembola > Entomobryomorpha > Entomobryidae > Entomobrya > Entomobrya multifasciata. Next base: position 12,752 of record JAQFXM010005942.1, on the reverse strand, counting down.
CCTGTTCAAAACTGGACTTGGCTTATTGTTCAATTTTAAGGTAATCCATGATTTTGTCAATCTTTGTTTCTAATTTGTATGTAAATCGGCCCCAGAAAAGAAACATATTTAAGGTTGTAGTTGGGTAACAGATTTCAGATTTGAAGATAAGGTAATTTATTCTTTGTAAAATATTTAGACATTTGACGACCCATTCAGAGCGACACATAGTAAAATTTAATAGGTTTTACATTAGTTTGACATGAATACATGTTAACTTCGCGTAATTGCTTGTACAAATAGTTACGGTCCCCGTTTTAAGTGTTGGGTTGGAAAGGCATATACCAGGTTAGCACAGTCCGGCGAATTGCATTTGATATATGGTAATAAGAAGTTAAAACGTCAGAAGAGCCCAAAAAGTTTAAAATGCTACTGTAAAGTGTCGTGCTCATTACATACTAAAAGTTTTGAAAAATTTCTTGGAGCAGTCGAAAATTTATCTTGCCGTGCCGTGTCGTAAATACGTGACTTGCCAAAAACTTCAAAATGTCTTTTTTCATCAGTAGTGTATTCCACTTTACTGTGTCGTGTAAAATTTCATTATTTACATAATTTAATTGCGCATAATTTTTGATTTCGTTGAACAGTTTTTAAGTTACTTCGTATTAACTTTAATTAAAAACAATATATATAAGTGTTGTAATAAAAATCTACCAGGTCCACATAAAATAAAGTTATTTGATTTCAACGCATTAGTCAATCCGACATTTAAAAGCAATTGTCGTCAAATTTCGCTGTCCGTGACTTTTGTTGGTGTGAAGGACAAGTGGTCAAGTGCACTACGCATGAGAGATAACTTGTGATATCGGAATAGATAACATTTTCAGGCTGAGCTTGCATTCTAATTGTGTGTATACACGAAAGGGGATTCTGTGTTTTCATCTGTTATCAATTTTATGCACAGTTTATTGAATAATTTACTTGTTTAAATGTTCATTTTTGTTACTTATCCGATGTTTTCATTATCAAAAACTCCAAACCGTTAGGAAAAAGTCCATTTAGTACGACAAGTACACTGCTGATGTTAATCAAAAATTGATTTGAAAAATAGTTTATAGGTTACATTCTGATTCTCCATATTAATCTACAAAATTTACAAATTTTTGTGACTGTTATATATTGAACGTCAACGGGAACACTGCATAATTATTATAACAAGGCATTGTACGTACATAATTATTAACTGACATTAACGCGCAGAAAAGTTTCCAAATTATGAAATATTTTAAGTAATATCGGAGAACACCTTTTTTCAAAATATAATTTGCCGAATGCTTTGTCCCAATTTTCTTCTAGAAAATCAGGCATGGGTAGTTTTTGACAATTTCGATTATGTTAGTTCCTCACTTCACAAAGCGAAATAAAAAAACGAAAAACTTCGAAAATACAAAGAAGTTTGAGGCTCCCGGTTTTAAAACATTAAGGATAATGAGTAATTTAATTAAAACTTAATTTATTTGATTTCTTACAGAATATTTGCTTTGAAAAATATCGACCAGGCTATTGTAATATGCCGCACAAGAAAACCATAAATTCGAAGGGGTACGTCCAAATTTATTACTAAATTTAATCTAACGAAGGATATTTTCCAATAATCCCGTATATTTATGATTTTGCCAATTTATTAATAATGACCAAACAATTATAAAGAAGATTAATTAGTAGAAATGGAAGAAGATAAAGTCAATGCAACAAAAAAATATGAGGGGGTTAAAAGCGAAGCAGAGGAGACCCCCGAGACGGAAGATGACGAGACTCCCTTAATTTCGAACGCCGACCATCAACCAGATATAATGCTCTACGGTGAAATTTCAAATCAGCAAGAGAAAAATATTGGTGCTTTGATTGTTGGAGACTCAGGTATAATATTTTACAACCCCCCTAATTTTAAAGGACAAAAAACGTTTTTAAATCGAGAAAAGCTTTAGCAGGTGTAGGTTGACTTAAAAATACATTATTTTTTACTCTGTATCTTAAAAAACTCTATTTTATTAATAAGAAACTTTATTACATTATTGGTAAAATGACCGCTTTCTGGTAAGAATTCCAGACAAATGTAGAGTTCTCGTATAAAGATTTAGTTAACTCGTCTAAATTACATTTTGCAAGACAAAATTATGTATTACAATATTTTATAAAGCATCGCACGAAAAAATTTAACTGATAATACAGAACTCACTATCAACAAAATCCGTTATTCATTGTTTAAAAATATTTTTATGCATGCTTTGCAAAGTAGAAAAATTCCAGAAAACAAAAGCGTTATTTTATACCAGTGAAGGCCGTAGTTATTTCTAAGCTAATATTTAAGGCCAATCGTATAAAATTTTAAGTTGGAAATAACATTGTTTTGGATTTTCAAGATTGCAGCTTCTATAAGGTCTCCAATGCGATTTGTGCTCAAAACTCTGTCTTCATTTTGAACAATTGGACAACCTTGGCGCGAGCCTTAGAAACAAGCGAATATTTCATTGAAATAGCGCGAGATGACATGTTACTAAGAAGGAAAAACATCAACGACATTGTTATAGACTTTTTGACAAGATGGCGAAGTTTTCAAAGCGATAATGCAACCCTTTTGGAATTAATTTCTATTTTGAACCGAAATGGCTTCGACGATGCAACACGTAAGTATAAAATCACTCACCCACGATTTTTTTAGTTAGATGGTGTCGACTAAATAGATGTATTCATTTGCGATTTATACCATCTTATGAAATCAAACGTATGCTTTTGTGCTAGAATTTTACAATACTCGTGCAGAAAATTTGTTTGCCATAAAGCCATTATATGAATGAACTTTGTATCATTTAACATTTGAAAAGTTTCTCTTTAACATTTCAGGTCTAAAACTAATGATAAAAGTGTCATCCATTTAATTTTATTTTGTTTTAGGTGCTGTGAGGGAAGCATTCAACGTACCAGAAGAAAAACACTGGGGCGAAGGTGAAAATGGTGAAAAATCTCACAGGAAAAGGTATGTATTTCTGGGCTTTATAATCACTGCCTTGATTGCAAGTTCTGGAATAGTGACATTTTTGTTACTCAAACCAGAAGGACCAAAATTTTGTTCGACTTTACCAAACTTGCCCTCCTATTATATTTCACGGTTTGTTAAGCCAAGATCAGTCTTAGATAACTCTAAACTTTTTCGTGCGTCACTTGAAGAGAAAGTGCTTGTTTTTCATGGAGCAAATTATCAAAAAATCAAGTCCTTATTCCCTACTCAAAATCCTCAGGAAATTAAGTATGCAATTAAGTATGGGCTTAAGTCAAATTATATCACCGACCTAAAAGAAATATCAGACTTTGAAACCTTGTGTAGTATAGGGAGTAAGAAAACATCGGTTAACTGGCTAAATTATCACGAAAATCAATTTACTTGGGTACGCACATGTGGAAACATAAGCTTCATATCAAATTTGGCTAGTGTAAATGCGTCACTAATTTCCGAAGAAACATTTCAAGGGTTAATAAAATTTCAAAATCATACGTCGGCTAAAATGCACTGGGACAATGTTTTCAACAATTCATTAATAATTGTGGGCGATAATGGCGTTGGAAAATCTACTCTTCTGGCAAGTTTAGGGAACAAAACGAAAGAGCAAAGCCCAGATGTAATTGTTGTATTTTCTGATATGCTAACATTTACTTTAAGTGTAAAGAAGTTTCTTGATCGGGACACAAACCTGGATTCTGCGATCATAAATGTAGTTTGCGGCATTAAATGTTTGAACAAAAACTGCAAAAATATTATTACAGATGGCATGAATACTGGGACCCATAGATTCTTAATTTTACTTAAGGGTTTCGATCGAATTCCAAAAAGTATTCAAGATCTTGGGATTTCAATTCTTCAGACATTTAAAAAGTTCAATTCAACCTTCACTGTTGTCACATCCCAATCTCGACTCCTCACTCATCTTGAGGTCAATCTTGTGACAATGGCGTACCAGCTCGAGCCATTTGATGAAGCATCTCAAATTAGCTTACTAGTAGAATTTTGGAATTCGTCCTATAACTCTCCTCTCAACGTATCATATCTAAATGAATATGCTAGTTCTATAGTATATTGGCTAAAGGACACTTTCACACAAACAGAAAGAACGCTAGCCGGCATTGCTTTAGAAACCTTATTGATTGCAGAGGCTTACATAGACGACGCAACAAATTACGCTGATGAAAAAAATATTATACCCCAATCGCATAAGCTTACCATTTCCATGTCGAATAATATGTCACTCTACGACCTCTTTACGTTTATAGTTAACAAGAAAATTTGCAAAGTCGTAGACAATTGCCAAGATGAGAAAGCTATTTTATATTATCACTCCTACAAAGCTTTAAATTTCAAGTTTCCCAATATTTCCTCTGAAAGTAAATATTTATTTAATGATGAAATCATAGAGAGTATTGGCCTGATGGAAAAGTATGATTAACCGATACCTTAAGATTTATTCATTCCAGCTTCATGGACTATTTTGTATCCTGGTATTTAATAAACTGTGAACACAAGGAATTGTGCACTGAAGTATCCTATACTATATTTGAAATGGATAGCAATTTGATTGATATGAACACATCATATCGTTTCCGTTGCTTGCTTCGATCTATATCCTACTCCTTTAGGGAACACTTATGTCTATACTTCCTAGACAGTGCTCCAAAACTAAATACAGATATTGCAGAATATGTGAATGCACACGCAATAAATAAAACATCTTTGCTTTTAGCCACTGTGCAGCATAATTTTTTGGCACTTTTTGATCTTTTTAAAGACAATATTGACGAATCAAACTACGAGCTCATTTACATGACAAGCGTTTTATATAGTCAAGATCAATATACTCTTGAAGACACTTTAAATACATCAAACTACAACAATAGCAAAAATTTGTCCCAAATTGTGTCTGGTTCGTGTTCATTTGTTGAAAAACAGAATCAGTTCCCAATATCACTACTTCATCTCGCGATTATTCGTGGAGATGAAAGTATTATTGATTTTCTCTTAAAGCTTGAGCCGGTGGATGTATGGGGAAAATTTCTTTTGCATTTTTGTTTTGCAAACTTTCATCATTACTTTTGGATCCCTCAGATTCACTTGCCACATTGTATCTGGCAATAAGGGCCTATACTCTGTCCTCTACGACACTCGAAATTTTCAAAATAGCTGGTGTTAATTTCACATTTAGCAGTCAACTTATTGGTTCACCGCTTATGGCAGCTATTCAAAGTATGAAATCATTGAATTTTTTAGAACTAATCATACAATATCAAACAAATTGGAAAAACTCAAGTAAATTTGATATGTCAGCATTAGCTTATTCAGCACTCACTAATAACATTGATGCGTTAGACTTTTTTCAAAAACATTCCCCAGAAGACGTTGATAATCGTGATTACTCTAATAAAACAGCAATGTATTATACCTCGGGTTGTGGACAAAGGTTTAACAATACCGAAGTTGTAACGAAACTTTTACAAAACAATGCAGACCCACAAAAAACGTTCGGAAATAATCACGAAACTCCGCTTCTTCAAGCTGCTCGTCTTGGTCCAATAAAACTTGTAAGATTACTAGTAGAAGCATGCAAATCTAAATACAAAACAGATTCGCTTGGAAACACTGCGTTACACTATGCGGTCTGGTACGAGTTTACTGGGAAAAATTCTTGTGGTTTTGTGTTTCCTCCTCCAGATCAAGATTCAATTGTAAAGTATTTAATGCATCAAGCCAATTTTGATGTTAATGCAAAAAATTCTGCAAATCACACGGCTTTAGAAGTAGCTATTAAAATTTTTACTGCGTCTCCAATGCTTTTACTTAGCTCAATGAAAGTTCTTATTGATGGTGGTGCTTTTGTGAATGAAGATACGCAATATTCATGCATTAGAAATGCAATGCGATGCCCGTCTCCTTGTAAAGAAGATACGCTAGATGAGGAAACTTATACCATGTATGTGGACACTATTAATGCTCATGACCTGAGTCGTAGAGACATATTTGGTAATACACTTTTGCATGTTGCTACTCAAGAAAATTGTCTAAACGGTGTTAAATATCTAGTTATGAATCAGTTTGATGTTAATATGTTAGACCGCGCCGGGCACACGGCTTTGTATTATATGAAGCCAGGTCATTCAGATAAAACAGCTTTATTGATATACGAGTTCCTTAAAAAACATGGAGCACACGTATAATTATGTATTTCAGTTTTGAGAAATCTGTTTATTTTGGTAACAAATGTTAATAAGCTTTCTGCTATTGTCAACGTTTTCTAAATAAATTTATGAAATTATTCTTGCATTCACTTTTATAACGAAAATTTTCTACTTCTACCAAAATGTTACTTGCTTAAATTTTACATAAATTTTAGAATTAAAATCAACGTCTTCTCACGATTGGCTGTAAAAAATAATCATAAATCAAGTAAATAACAAACTTTAATGTTTTTTGGTGGATAAATGTTAAAATAAGACAATTATATTAAGACAAATATTGACAGTTGCATGTTGAATTCTAAGCTCTTTGTTGTTGATCTGAGTATTTGGTAATTGTTCCTGTGTTGTGTTCATAATAATGTCAAAAGATTCCAGTTATTGGATTTTTCTTGTTATTTGTTTAGCGTAGTTTATAATTAAACCATTCAACTTTATTAAATAATCTTAAAAATTGTATACGAGTTTTTACAAAATTCTCATTGAACTAAGTCTAACTCTTATGTTATGTTTTATTTCTTTGGAAATCTATTTTAAAGATAACAAAAATAAATTTAGCAAAAAAATATTAAATACATCTAAACCCAATCAATCATTTTCAATTGGTTTTCAAACAAAAGTCGCATGTAAAACGTTTTTTGGGAGTGTTGCTGTTGAATGTTTTCAGGTGACGATTTGAACTCATTTTTGTTTTAAACACATTTCTACCAATATTGCATTTAACTTCCATAGCGTAATGCATTTGTGTAAAACGGTTAAAGATGAATTATTGGTCAACAAACTAAAATTATTAAACCTAATGTAGAGCCTTATTGCTTTGTGAAGAAAAGTGAAATTTTTATACTTGCAAGCTGCTTTTTTTGGTTTGAGGTTATAACTGTGCACTTGCTATTGAAACCAAAAAAGGCTTCGACTGTAAACATTTATGCGTGTTTGGGTATTCCGAGATGTTTTGAAATATTACGAAATATATATATATATATATATTTGAAATGTATAAAAGATGAGTGGATACGTGAACAGGTAACTGTGGGATCTAATGAAGTACGTGATCGAATGAAAGTACAGGTTCAATGATTGCACAATTTATGTGTTTGTTTCTTATTTTCAGTATATTAGCTGTCCAAGGTAATAAACAACTTTACTAGTAAGATCATGAAGCATATTTTTTGCACAATATTTTAAATTCTTCATTTCAAAATGAATTCTGCTAGTAATATTAAATATTCAACAGCTAATTGTGACTTATGTAATATAACGTACGCCAACAAATATGCTTTACAAAGACACGTTGGATTAAAATATTCAATCGGTCATCTTGTTCGATTTCCGTGTGAACTCCCCAAAGTATTATAAACAGAAGAATATACTTAATCAACATATCATATCACAAAACAAATTTCAAGGTTATGCTTGCCAGTTTTGTTCAAAAGAGTTTACTCAAAATGGAAACCTAAATCGACACATTGACATGGTGCACTCTAAAAATAATACAAAGTATCCGTGCAAAACGTTTAATTTTGTGTTTACTGCAAAGGCATCTGTGATTAATCATATTGCAACAGTTCATAATAATAAAAGTAAACTTAACTGCTTACAATGCGACCAATCATTTGCATCACGTACCAACTTGAATCATCATATCTTTGTTAAGCATGAGACCACAGAAAAGCAAAAACATTATTGTGATTTATACGTTGGAAAGAGTTTCATTTTAAAAGTGCTTTTAAAAAATCATGTCATTCGACACAACAAAACTAAACCTCTTAAGATGTGTGCTAAATTCATTTCCCAAGACAGCAAAGCAAAATAGTAAAGCGTGAATTGTGTATAAAAACATTTTGTACTACTGGTGGCTTACGATTTCATTACGGAAACATGCATGCTTCATTACCAAAATGTCTCGCATATTCTGTACGATTTTTTTGAAAATTGGGTCATGCTTATGCATATAAAACGACACATTCAAGAAAACCGGAGTTTTGCGAAGTATGTAACGATGAGTTTTGCAGTCACAATGAAAAGGTAAGCCATATGAGAAGACATGCAGGTGAGAAGGTGTGTAAATGCAACTTGTGCGGCAAAAGGTTCACTGCAAGTTCAAACCTAAAACGCCATATGCTATTCTACTACAACCCAACGTCCCTGCAGTTCAATTGTGTTTTCTGTGGAAGAAAGTTTATCGGAAAGAAACGTTTATTTGACCATATTTTAAATAAAATTGGTGAAAGCCCTTATGAGTGTAAGATTTGCTATAGGAAGTGTGCAACCAAAACTGGTTTACACAATCTTCTATTTATGCATCAGCCAAAACAATATGGAAATGAAGTAGTGTAAGTTTTTGAAAACAATAAATTATAGTACCTGGTTTCTGTGTTATGAATTCATTTTAGATGTTTTAGTTTTAGAATTAAAACATAGAAAGATAAGTATAAGATAATAGATAATTGCGTAAGTTGAGTTTATTGTATTAAACCATCATTTAAGGATATTTCAATTTATTGATTGCATTTTCTGCTGATTTAGGTACAGGGAATCTTTTCCATGTAAACGTGTTACATATTTTATAAAATGCACGTTCAAGTTCGACAAGTATAAAAGAGCAGTTTTATATTCATACAAATGCTACAGAATCTTAAAATATCTTATTTCCCATGTTCAGAATGTGTACATTATTGAGATTTGGGTACATTGTATTCAAACGATCTTCGTAACTGAAGCTGTACATAAAACAAGTGAGAAGATACCTATGACAAATCTGTTTTATCTTTCCCTGAATTATATACAAATATTTGTAACAAAAATTGCAACAATTATTAAAAAATATTCTAAGTTCATATATTTTTAACAAGTTAAAATATGTTGTCCAAATTGCACTACTTATGACATATTTGTGTGTATAAAAATTATTATTACTCATTAGGTTGCACTTTAAAACTTAAAATTTGTAACTTATGAATTTTTATGATTTTGTTGTCTTTTGTGTGTACTTATTTGCTCACTTACCGTATATGCTGAAACCAATTGTAACGTATATCAACACAGATATTAATATGCCTTTCTAAAAGTAAAAGCGCGACTACGACTTTATTACATTTTAATTCAATTTGTGCTTAGTTATGAAAAATTGTACAAATAATCATATTTCTAACACCAAAAAAGGAAAAGCATATCAGTAGCAATGAATATGTGGGCACTTTCAATATTTCCGTATTTGCTTAATCTTATCTAATTAATTTAAATAAACATAATTTTCAAGCAATCGTAATCAGTCGTATTTTCAAATTTGATGGATGTAAAGGAATACTCCGTTTGAATTACAGGCAGTACAGATTGTATGTGTATCCATATGTATATCCAACTTAATATGCTTCTATTAGAACATTTTAAAAATAAGATATAAACTGAACATGTCGTTTTTTCAAAATCATATAGGCTTATTTGTAAACTAATATCAAGTGCGACTTTAAATTTAGTAATTTGAATCCATTAGGAGATACAAACCTTTTGTTAACTTTGCATTGCTCATTTATTACATTCCAAACGAAAACAAATGGCTTCTGAATCATACATAATTTTAAGTCAACTGCAGACTTAAGTGTAGCAAAACTAATGAATAAAACAATAATTTTAAATACATATCTAAACATTACACTTAAGTAAGCTACCTTGATATTTCTCAAAGTAATAACCCTAACGGAGTATACAAATATTTATATTGCCTACTGTAAACCATTAGAAGTAAAATATTATCGATTTAATAAAATCTCAAAATCAGTTTTTATATCAGCGCATCATATTTTCATTCTTGTGTTTCTACTTTTGGTTTTTGTGCGATAATAACAGGGAAAAACCAACAAACATATTTTCGGACAAGCGTTACAATTTCAGGATAGAATATTATTTGTGTAATATTAAGCCGATTGATGATTTGATTACACAAACATACTTTTAAGTAACTTCAATAACAAGTTTGCTCAACTTCGCTCAAACTTCCTAAAAAAATTACGGATGTTGTCCTCTTCCAATAAGCCTAAATCAATTTAAATGAAACCTTGTCATGTGCACTTTCACTGACGATAGTCGGCTGAATTTTCTTTCGCAAATATGACAACTGTATTTCTTAGGCTGATGTGTTAACATGTGTTGCTTCAATGATTGATTTGAAGTAAATGCTCTTGGACAGGTAGAACACGAATGATGCATTTCACGTATTTCTCGCCAAATATGGTGCCATAAAGATTCCTTTACTGCAAAGCTGTCACCACAGAATGCACACTCATAAGGTTTTTCTTCTAAGTGTGTAAACTCATGTTTCTTTAGATTAAGCTTGTGATAAAAACTCTTTTTACAAATGTTACAAGAATAAGGTCGTTCACCTGTGTGTCTCGCCAGGTGTATGTTTTTCTCTGTTTTCTTGCGGAACATTTTATTGCACAATTCACATTTATAAAATGATTCTTTTATGTGAAGTCTTTTAATATGATTAAATAGATCCTTGTTTTCTGTAAATTTCTTTTCGCAAAACACACATGTAGGTTTTTTAACCCTGAGTACCAAATGTGTTTTTTCATGCTTTCTCTGGTCACGTTCCATGAAGAAGGATTTTTCACATAACTTGCACGTAAACGATTTTTCTCCCATGTGATCTTTCCTAATGTGCAAATTTTTCACGTTGGAACTATAAAATGATTTGTCACACAATTCGCAATTACTAGGTTTTTCGAATATGTGTCGTTGAAGGTGACTATACAAATATCCTTTGACACTAAATTCTTTGTCGCAAAACACAAAAAAAGCTTTCCGGACTAACATATGAATGTTGACGGAGCGTCGGCGACGTCCTTCTTTGGTGTAAAACAATTTGTCACATTGGTCGCATTTAAGAGATTTCTTATGGTTTTCATGTGTTCTTTGATGATTCCTCCTTTCCGCTTTTGAGAAAAAGGCTTTGGAACACACATGACACTTCTGGCAAGAAAAGAATTTATGACAAATTAGAAATAAGTGATGAATTAACTAGTACATTCGTGGTGTCAAATGAAACTGTGTCACACTTTAGATGAAACTTGTACTAATGCTACTACTACTGATATTGAAGGTGAGGTTAGACAGTACAGAGAAAATTTCGATTTTGCAAACAGCTTAGCCACAGACATTGAACCCATAAGAATTAAATATAACGATGTGTTTGAAGCAGTGCATTCTCTTAATGTCCGTAAATCTCACAACAACAACAATTTAGCCCCACTAAAAATGATAAAGGGTTGCGGTCATGTTTTCGTATTATTATTAGTATGGTTATTCGAACTTATACTTGAAAGAAAATCGATACCAACTCAATTAAAAAAAGCAAACATTATGCCTTTGTTTAAAGGGAAAGGTTCTAGGAAACATGCAATTAACTATAGACCTATTTCATTGTTAAATGATTACTGTAAGATCTTTGAAAAGTTTTTAGCAGATAGGATTCAAACTCGAGTTGAGTCACAGCTTTGTGAGAAACAATTTGCTTATAGAAAAAATAAATCGTGTCATTCTGCTTTGGAAATTCTCACAAATGACATTTATACTGCTATAGACAAGCCCAAGACGAAAGTAGGTGCAATATTTATAGATTTTTCTAAGGCTTTCGATTCAATAGACCATGATACTTTAATAAGAAAACTTATGTATGATTATAACTTAGAGCCATGGTATATTGAAATAATGCTTGCTAATATAAGAAACAGAGTTTTTAGCATAAACGGAAATTGTAAATATTATTCACTTTCTAGAGGTATCTGCCAAGGAAGTGCGGCAGCTCCATTAATTTTTAGCATATATATTAATAGTATAAGTAAGATAATTGATTGTGATTATTTAATTTATGCCGATGATATAATTATATATGCAGAAGGTACTACGCTGAAAGAAATCAATGACAAACTGTCAAAGCAGATGGAAAGCATTCAAAATTGGAGTGTTGCAAATAAAATGAGTATTAATTATAGTAAGACCAAATGTATGTACTTCCACAAGGGTAAAGATGTTACAATCAATAAAGAAAATGTTCATGGTATCCAATGTGGTGAGTATTTTATTGAAAGGGTGTACGAATTTAAATATTTGGGGTTAACACTCGATCCAAGTCTTAATTTTAAAATTCATTATAGAAATGTTATGAGTAAATTGACCACTAAAATTAAGTATTTAAGGAGTTTTAAGCGTTATTTTACTAGTAATATTTTTAAGACAATGATAAATGCACATGTGTATTCTGTAATTGACTATGCAGTAGACATATGGGCAATCCAAAGTAACAAGGAATTGGATAAAATTCAACATAAAATAGACAGACTTCTAATGGAGTATGAGTATCCAACTTATTCGAAGAAAGTAAAATATTTTGATGTTAAATTGTTAGATGTAAGGAAAAAATATGAATTTTTAACTGTAAGTGAGAGAAGAGATATGGTAGTTTTTAAAAATGCTTTTTACTTGTTTAATAATAA
>JAQFXM010005941.1:0-14069 GCA_034693345.1 Entomobrya multifasciata | reverse complement strand
AGTAAAAATACTATCTACAATAAATACACTGCCCTCTACACATCTTGATTAGTTTGAGTTATTCGTAAAAACTGGAATAAAAGTTCATTGTTTGATTAAACTGCAAATCTTGCCTTGGCTTCTTAATAATATTAATAGTATTAAGGTTTGTGTGAATATTAATATTAATGCAGTTGTCATCGAAATTTTTTAAACAAGAATAATTTCTGAGCGCCACAAATGAATTTTTAAAAGTCGTTAATTGTTAATTAAACTGCTGCTCTGTAGGCTCTTTTGTTTTAAACTGTATACGTGGCAATTTGAGAATTTTAGCAAGTGATCTAAAACTGTTTAAACTTGCCCATTCACTTATTTAAACAAGTCTAAAAACAACAGCTTTTTAGCGCAAAATTAACAATTAAGGTGAAGAAATTTCATATAGTTCGTGGCACCCAGTGGCAAGAAAGAAGATAGTATCATTCAAATACAATGTGCTTGTCCTTAAATCCTATTCTAGATTAATTTTTACATCTTTTGTATGGTAGCGATTGTCTCTGTAAATTGGATACCAAAATTTGAATGGAACAAGTAGCTAACCAATGCATCATCACCATAAAATTGATTTAAAAAAAATATGTTCAATCTTGTTCAACTATTCGGCGAAAGAATGCTTATTAGGACAAATTTTGTTGATTTAAGCGTGAAAAAACTACAGTTTTTTGTCAAAATAAATGCATTTTATAGGGTCAAAATATGTACTATATTTTTGGCTCGAGAAACTGGTCACCTTACTTTGAACGCCCAGGCTGCTTCACTGTAAACTTGAGTGACTTGATTCCCTCTTAACTACGTTACACGGTGAGCGTAGTGGCGGATCAACGAATATATTTTACCCATCAAAAGTTATATTATGGACTGCTCTGCGTGTGCCCTCGTGCTCTACTCTATTCTGATTAGTGTTGTTGATCAACGTTCATTACGAGAAGACATTATCATTGCTACACCTACCTTTGTTTTTCCTTATTATGTCGATTGGGTAGCCAAGTAAAATAATATTTCTTCAAGAATCACACTCTTTTTAGTTAGATGCAGACAATGTTGAAAAATATTCAAAATTGGACGATTTTGGGATGAGTATCAATATCAGTTATCAATATCAACAAAAGCAGAGGGAATTTAACAAGAGAAAAAGGACAAAAAGTGGTCAGTAGTGTATGCCTTATGCTTTCAAGAAAGAAATGGTCATCTTCGTCACCATCAGCATCCCATTTAAAAATATTAATGCAAGGAGAGGTTGAATTGGGTATTGAGGCTGTAGTAGATAGATAAATACATAAGTAAAAAGGTTTGAGTACAGATTTTTCGGATGCAGGTGAAGTAAAGACTTCAGTCAAGTCAGAGAAGTTAGTTAGCCAGTAAGTCAAAAGTAAAGCTGCCTGCAGAGGAGATTTTTAGACGATATCACCGATTTATTGGAAAATTTTGAATTATGATTGCACAAACTGAATTGTGATTGAGTGGGTAGAATATAGAATAAGTTTATAAAATTGTGAAAACAGTGAAAAGGAGAAGATAATTAGTAGTGGCTAAATTACTGATTCGGTGACTAAGCTAACAATGGAACTGACTGAATGCATGAGCAAAATTTAGCTGGAAATTTATACGTAGTGTTGTAGTTGTGTATGCTGATTTTAATGGTGTTTGTCATTTCCCGAATGCGCATATGTGTAATTATCAGCTGCGTTTGATTGGAGCGCGCGCGCATCATTTTACATTAGCTGTAAAGGAGAAAACCAGCAAGCATCCAACGGAGAGCTAGTCGCCGGTACAACGCTAGCTGTTCATGCAAAGTGCAACGGGCGCGCTCGAGTGCTCGGGTAAACATACGCAGCTGATAATTACATATGTGCGCATTCGGGAAAATAACAAATACCATTAAAATCAGCATAAAAAACTACACCACTACGTATAAGTTTCAAGCCAAATTTCGCTCATGCATTCAGTCAGTTCCATTGTAAGTTTTTAAAAACTAATCTAATTGAACCACATTGTATTCTGGAAAAACTGGCTAAACAGGACGGATCCAAGATGTCAACTGCCGTTACAGCCCAACTTATACTTATACCAGGGGATTCTGACAATTTCCAGCAAATTATTGAGTTGGAAAATAGGAATGTAAGTTAAAAAAGAAATGCCAATATTTTTCAAATCAATTACGTTTTTTTGGTTGCGTGTAGTCAGTAATAATATAATTACCTTGTACACATTTTTTATTCCAGCGCTCGATCGGAAGGGCGCGTGATTGTGACATCACATTGAGGTCCCTTCGAATCTCCAGAAATCATGCTACGTTGGAGTACATGATACCCAAGTGGTATATCCGTGACACTGTAAGACATCACTGTGACAAAATGACACTTCATTAATTTTTAGTATCTCATTTAAGTTTTTTTCATGGATTTTCCGCAGAGTACAAATGGTCTCGCAGTAAATGGTATTCTGGTGGAGAAGGGAGAACTATTCCCATTGAAAGATGCAGATATCATAAGCTTTATACCAACTGAAAAAGCCCGATATAGATTCAGGTATACTGGACCACCATCACCTTTGAGAGGAGCAGCTTCAGCCACAAATGTCGGGCAACAGCTACCTGATCCGATCTTGCGATCCACCTCAAGTGCAGCGATAGCATGTAGCAGTGCAAGTATTTTAAAACGTGAAAGGGATTCATCGTGAGTTTATATTATAAATACTTATACAAAAGTTAGTTCGCTGATTGTGGATGATTTTATGCTCTATATTCTTTGTGTCACTTTTCAGAGATGATAGTGAGATCAATACTGTTAGACGTAAAAAGAAGAAAGGCGGTGTTTTATTCACGTCGTCATCGGATGAAGATGAATCCAACAAGTCTGACTCCAATGTGCCTAGCTGTAGTTATAAGACACTTCGATTACCCAAGAAAAATAATTTCTTACTGGATGAGCAAATTGACAAAATGGACGATCCTGAAACGCTCAGAGCTCATTTGAGAGAATATATGACAAAACTAAAGAGTGCGGAGGTTAATCTCAAAGCGATTGAATGTGAACGAGCTATGGAACGAGAGGACTTGCGACAAAAAGAATTGGAAGCGCGATCAGTCAACGCTGCATTTAAAGAGGAAACATATAAGAAAATTCTAGACGTTATGGACATGGAATTAAGCTGTTCCGTTTGTAATGAGGTGTTTATACAGGTAAAGTCGAAAATAAAATTCAAAACATGTTCGTTTTTAACGCGTTTGGTGTTGGTACGTAATAATTAATAATTAACTTGATCTACTCTGGTTTTGTAGGCTACTACCATTGACTGTGGTCACACGTTTTGCCACTTTTGTATCAATGAATGGTCTCGCAAAAAGACGGAGTGTCCTATCTGTAGAAAAAAATTCCGTAATCGATCTCGTCACATTGAAATCGAGAATTTCATAAACAAAATGTTTGAGTCATTCAGCACGGAAATCATGAATAAGCGACAAACTAGAATAAAAGAGAGGGAAGATCAAACGAAGAAGGCTTTAGAAGACGCTCGCACTGCTGCCACTGAGACTCCACAGAGGCAAGCAGGAGGGGGTAACAATTTTCAAACCAATGCAGAACGCTACGTTGATTTTTTGGCAGAGCTCAATCAAATAAATGAAATCCTTGCTCCCAGGGGCGCTAACGGGAGGGGGCGAAATGCAACAAACAATGCTGAGAGAAGAAGAAGTATGTTTTGTTTCAGTTTTTAAGCTATTTCGTAAATTTCCTAATTTTAAATCATTTTTTGGCCAATTCCGTGTGTCTAGGTGCAAGAATTCAGTATAGAATCACTGATGCCGTTGTTGCAGGCGCTGCAGGAGCAGCACCACCGTTACTTGCGCCAGCAGCAAGAGGCAGAGCACAAAGAGGTCGAGGTAGAGCCGTTTTACAGGCGCCAGCATCAAGAGGCAGAGCACAAAGAGGTCGAGGTAGAGCCGTTTTACAGGCGCCGCCCTTGAGTAACGCAGAACTCGCCGCCCAGGCTGCACGCAACGTTTCTAACATTCCAGTGGTCACCCTGAATTTTACAGTTGATGATGGCCAGGAGCAATTGCGATTTCCTAATCAGTTCATGAACTGTAAGTTAAAATACATATATCATTCATTCGTTATTCACTTTGTTTTACTACTTTGATGTGTTTGTCATTGTCTTTAAGCAAAGTTGCCTTACCATGATTATGGTCTTTACAGAATTCTATTTATTTATTTCTATTTCAATTCAGAGGTTTGCCAACTGCTCGTTCTACAAATTAACTTATTGGGAACCACCATGAGCAACTGGAGCTGCAAGAAGTAGAGATGGTGCGCCCTAAATGACGTTCCCCTAATTGTATTTGGAAGAAATGTTACTTAGCCGCAATTATTTTTTTAGCACATTTGTATTTCCTAAGCGTCACGAAATAAACTGAATAATTGCCACTGAACGTTGTACATATATTCAATTGTCCTCATTTTGTCATTGTACTATTTATCTTTATTCATCAATCATTATTCTGGTCAAAGGTCACAACCAACAGCAACTCATCAGTTTCCAGTCTACAGATATTCCTCCCATTATCTTTCACACAAGCGCCATTCAAATTTTTCATTACCAAGTGGTATCATACACCTCAACTCCCTCTCTATCCATCCAGACCACCCCTTCCGTACAAATACATCTTCGATTTTCCCCACAAGCATTTCTCCTTCCCACTCACAACAGTTTTGATCTCGTTAGTCCTCGCTTGTAAAAGGTTAATTTGTCTGTCATTCGCATCCCCCGTCAGTTCCTTTAATCGATCGATCATTTCATAGACCTTGTACTCAACGTAGTCGTAGTCCCCGTTGTGGAGAAGTTTACTCAGAATATTCTTAACCTTCGGATACCGTTCAATAAATGCGTCAAAGTTCTTCCGGCAAATGACAAAAGCTTTGACATTTGTAGCTGCAATTGTGGAATATCTTATGGGGGAGTAGCTAAGCAAGGAACTTTCCCCAAACGTTTCATAACGACCCAAAGTACAGCCATAACTGAGTCGTTTGTGGGTTTTCCAAACTTTCCCCGTGACAATGATGTGCATTTCGTATTCCAGATTTCCAAATTTCATTAGGCGTTCTCCTTTGAGAAAATGAAGCATTTTGAAGTCGAGAACGCCGACAAAGCGTTCGAAGAACGTTAGGAGTGAAATCACAGAATACAGCAACTTTTCGTAGTGTTTCTCCCACGTAGCTTCGGAATACATCAGATTCCAGGGACGGGTGAAGGTCGTTGAATAATTTGCCTGGTTGGAGGCCTTTTGAACGTTTCCACATGTTTTTCAGGTGGTCGTGTACAGTTCTATATAAATGGGACGAAAAGGATTAATATAAAACTGTAATAAGGTTAACAATTGGGAACTATACATATAATGAGATCTATACACTTACGTTGTTAATCTACGACTAATCTTTTCCTTTTGCAGGATTTGAATCAATGTCTTCAAAGTTTCCGCGTACCGTGCTCTTATTTCATCCGATTCTACCTCCGCAGCAGTCATGTCAGCAATGACACAACGCATGAACACGAAACCAAATACTGACATAAGGATCAAGAGCATGAGCTCTGCTGGATTTAAAGTACTGAAAACATAATAAAATTGATCAAATTTGGAATCAGAATAATCATGTCGCCAAAACCAATGACCAATAACACTTCAGATACGTAATACAAACCAAATATCCATCTATTCATGGCGTCAGCTAAAATCTTTTCTGTTTTTACATCTGAGGTATCATCAGGTCTCATGATACCCCTAACATCACACGCGGCTTTCGCCCAAGAAAGTGCGTCTCTCTCTTTGGCTTTAGCCAATGGCATTCCTCCACCTCGGTCGCACGCATTGCAGAAGAAGATGCAAGCTTGTTCCCACTTGCCATCAACCATCGATCATTCTTACTATAATCTGTAACTCTCATTCATTCTCTGTCAATGTCAAGTGTATTGTATTTATGAATAAATATACTTATCAAGGAACTATTGCTTATCGAACCGTTATCCTCATCTGATTTGCTTCATAGCATTTAATACCATCACAACATCATTGCCGATTTCAATCCAGAACGAAATATACATATATGATGCTTAAAGAGTTATTTTAAACAATGTACAGAAAATTGATGCGTATCAATCTAATTGCGTTCCGTACCACGGAGTTTCGTATTTGCCCAACGATCTAAACTGAAAGCTGGCAAGCGATACTGATCTCCCTCCTTCCAATCATTGGCTTCCCAAGGACAAGCAATATACAAGGCTACTGCACCCACAATGGAACAAACAATCAGTGTAAGAGATAAAAAGAGAACGAACCTGCAAATCACATAATCACAAATTCATATTATTATACGTAAAGCTGCGACTTAAGAGATTCCAAAATTAAGTTTACTTACAGAATTGTTGTCCGCTGAACAAATATACCGTGCACAATGGAGAATCTGTGGGATCATTTTCACCTGAAAGAACCTTATCCACCTAAATTTAGTGTACCATGTCGCCCCAACCCCATATCCTAATAAGTTAGTTGTCCTGTATGCAAGCGTTATGAGCTTCATTGGAGTACAAAAGATGACGCTGAAGCTGTGAAAAAACGTCCATCAAACATATACATACCAGCAGTTTATAATGGATGACTTATCAACAAGCCCGTTGTAGGCTCATGAAATCCCCAGTGCATCTTGATGTAAATGTCCGCATAGAAAAATGTATCGAATATCCACTGCCACAGCCTCATTGTTGGTGTTCTCAAATACATAAAAGTCTCCATAAACAAGAGCATAATGGTCATGCAGCTCACCAAACTCATCCAACAGGACCACCACTTAGCAAAATTGCCCACTGGATGTACGGTCCCATTTTCAAGAAACCATTTCATCACTTTCCCCCCGGTAAACTGCTCAAAGAATTCTTCATACTCCACAAACTTCCTACCACTCCTCCCTCGATTGTCTTTGGAAGGTCGAAAGTATATCCAACTGGGAATTTCAATATGTGCGTCCGCATGCTGATCCCGTTCCAACTGAGAGTACTGATTGTACATATCTTCGATCTCGTCGTGCCGAATGTCCTTCTCATCGTCAATCAAGTCGAGAAGCTCAGTATCCTCTTCAAAGACTTCGAGAACGTTTTCATTTGTGATTTCATACACAAGGCAGTAGCTCAGTGTGCGGATCGTAAAGTGACTGGGCTCGCCGAACAGGAGATCTCGGATTCCAAAGTGGGAAGATGCTTCTAGGATATGTTTGGGTTCCTTATAATTCTCATCGTAAACGCCAACAGAACCTTGTTGAATGATGTACATTGCTCGACGCACCTCTCCTCTATGGAGGAACATAACATTGGGAGGAATCACGAAGCGACGCATGACATCGGCCATTTTTATGATGAACTTAGTATCAACTTTCTATACACATTCAAAGAAATAACAATAACTTTATTAAATTAGTAACGTAATGTTTTAAAAGATTAAATTGCTTCATTGTTTGAAAAACTAACCGAAAATAGCGGAATTCCATCAAACAAGACAACATTCTCCGTATACAAATAATCATTTTTTATGTATTCCGGCGCATCAAACAGGAAGTGCTCTATTCCATGCGGCAAATTAATCCCGTGTCTCACTTGATGTTGAAGTTCGTAAAACTGTACCACTCGTCGACTTAAAGAGTCTGGTAATCTGTAGTATTCCATAAACCTTTTAACTGCCACCAACTTTTGTTGGAACTCCAATCTCGGTTTGACAATGCAGCTCAACGCGGACGTAAGTACTGAGGTATAGTAGGAAATGAGGAAGAATCCCATAAGAGTAAAAACAATGGCCCAAGTCATTTCCAAAGGATTTTGAGGGGAAAAGTCTCCAAAACCGGCAGAGGTCAATGTGGCAGATGCATAGTAAAAGGAAACCAAGTAGGGATTTTTGGTGGACAGAGATTTTACAGTGATACTATCGTCAACTTCTTCCGCATCTTCGCGTATAATGTAGGACCACAGCCAGTTTACTTCTTTGGTACAGTCACTGGAAGTTACTTTCCTGGCGTCATCGGTTTCTCTAAAATGTACATGAAAAAGTTACAGATTAACATTAACATACTATCGCATACTAAAATTAAATGCACAAGTAGTGCTAAATTGTTTATCTGAGTTCACTTACGCTTCGGGGTCATAACAAGCCTGAATAAAAACCGTACAAGCGATAAAGTGAATTCCGTATACCAACACCAAACAAGTTTGCATCAGTCGAAACCACAGCACATGCTTTGGGTGCACATTGTCCAAGTAATTCAGATAACGAATCACCTTCCAAATTTTGGATGATTTGATGATCACATTAGCTTGTTGAACGTAATGGGAGTAACTTTGAAAAAAGGACAAGGGTAGAGCAGCCAGGACATCTAGGTAAAATACTACGCTGTTCTTCTTCGTGTTTAAGCCATCCCGGAACTTGTAGAAGAGTCCTTCAACTGGAGCTCCTCCAAGGATTTCCACGATCACGTCAACTATGTAGACGACATCGTTTACGTATTCCACCACATTGCCAGCTTTGCACACGTAAAATTCAATCTACAACAAAAGTTTTTTTTTTGGAAAATCCCTATTTTGGTTTTACATTAAAATTCATTTACAGAATGATAATTGAGTCTCTTTCTTACCAATGATGATGTATTGAACGCCAAACAATAAGGTCCATAAAATCCATACATCAGTGAACAAATCAAAATGGCAATATTCCAGACTCTAATGAAGGTAATCTCGGAGGCCAGAATTTCCGGGACCACACATGTCATATAAGGCGTTACGTGATTTTTTCTTGCCACCTTGTCTTCGCATGGATAGTCAAAGATAACAAATTCCTCCGCGTCCAAGATAACATCCTCAGTAATAAGATCATTGAAACCGTAGCCCCATCTCATTGTGCAAGAAGGCCATTGTGGATTCCTATCTAATTCATCCTCCTGAGCTGCGCCTCCACTCATTTCCATTTGCTTGGATTTGTTAATAAATTGCTGATGAGCTTCCGATCGAATTTCTACCCAGCATACAGGATCCTCCCCCTTCTTCTCGTAGAAGTAATACATGTCATTAATCTTCCCTTGGCAGCGACTCCGCAGAATATTCAGCTCATTTTGAAACTTGTTGAAGACCTTCATCAGTTCCTCCTTGTCCAAGCACATGAGCTGGCAACAGTTTCGGGTCTCCACTGAAACACAGTAGGGGCATGAGAAAAAAATGTTGGTCTCCCCAATAATGGATCCGGCACGCAGGATAGCTGCTCTTTTGGCTGTGTCGTGCTTTGACATGGCTTGACACTCTCCTTGGATAATGTAGTACATTTTATTTGCGTAACCACCATATCGACAAACAATCATTCCCGGAGTGTACAACGCAATTGTCACGATTTTCGAAACAGACCGGAGAAAAGCTTCATCCAAACCACGGAAAAGATATGATTTGCTAAACATTTCTAGGCAGATGTCGTAAGAAACGTCTTCTTGAAAAGAATGAGGTAGCAGCTGCATGAAAAGTACACGGTCAACACCTTCTCGATAGGTCCATAGGCATTTGTAATATTGCTCCACTTTGGCAATGAAAAATTCTCCCATTCCAGCATTTTTCTAAAAAATCAAAAGACACTAATTTGTAATTTAAGTTTACATGTAAACATACTATTTAAGTGCAATGTAGAGCTTCCAGGTTCCAGACACTTACTAAGGACGCTTTGATGCCATCCAAACGATGAAACAAATCCAGCCTGGCCCCATCCAGCTGCAAACAAAAACTTGTAATCTGACTCTGGAAGTATCCGGACAAGAAAATTGCGCCAATCAACATGAAGCCAATACTGCCAAACATTTCTCCTTCAGTTCTTGGAACAATGTCCCCATAACTGTGAAACAAGAAAATAAATACATATGCATAATTTTCGAATGAGTTAATAATATTCGTAGAAAAAGTTATAAAAATATGTTATACTTACCCAACAGTTGTAACAACAACGGTGGCAAAATTGGTGGTAAGCAAGAAAAACCCAAGTGGAGTATCAGTCAATGGAGTATTTAGGAAATCCGCTGCCCAAGTAGTACTTAAAACTTCCCGATTCCGAGTAAGAAGAAAGTATTCTAGCTCCTCCTACAAAATTATAATTGATCGAATTCAAGTTTAATACTTGCTTAAAAATATTTACACCTATAAGCAGAGCGAATGTAGAAATAATATTAATTACCAAATTAGTAAACCAAAAATAGGCAACCGATGTAAGCAGAATGAATGCCAGATAGCCCAACGTGAACTTAACGACAAAGATAATGGTTTCATATAGAAGTCCATATGCCTCGAGCTCGGAAAAGTAGAGAAGTACTCGATAAATTCGTATTAAAGATGGTACTCTAAAATTCATAATTAAAAATAATTTTAGTTAACAAGTATTTTATTTCGAATTGATAGTTGCAGAAAATGTCATTTAATCCTTACTGCCACCACTCTATAGCGCCAAGATCATGAAAGGTAAGCTCATCGTTTGGTTTAAAAAATAATGGTATTCGGTAGTAGGGCATTAAACTGATAATGTCCAATAGACAATATGAAAGTTTATAAGGAACTAAACAGATCAACAAAAAAATGAAAAATTGTAGTAAATTGTAAACCTAACTTTAATTTTTAGTATTTTTTTATAATAATATCTACTTACACATGAAGACCAAGCACCGGACCTGGTTTTTATGCCTCCACTCCTCTACCAAAAGCCGAATGATTACATCAATGGAAAATATTAAATTCATCCCGTAAACCAAGCCAGCAACAACAGGATCATGAACATTAAAAAAGCAGTCGTATGGGAACAAAGCCAAGTTGAGAATCTGAAGGGTCACCATCACCGTTTCGTACAAGATGGTGTAACGACAAAGGAAACCAATTGCCTTGGGCATCCGTACGGGTTCGATGGAATACCATTTTGATAGCTCCTGTGCTGAAGGGATCGCAGTAACAGTGACTGTGTTTGTGTTGGCTTGACCCTCTGTGGCGATGGTGCTAGCTGAGCTGGCGTTGATTTCAGATGGTTTCACTTTGTTTTGCTGCTTCAAACCGCGTTGGGAGAATTTAGGCATGTTTTCAGCTAAGCATTAGTATTTAACTAACTATCAATTATATCAAAACCTCATTTAGCTTCAGTGTAATCTGAAAACTCTGAATCTAAGTTTTCATCACTTGAAAGAAAACTGTCTAGTGTCTTCCAAATTCAAATCCACAAACAAATTGAATCATTTTCGAAAATCATGAAATAGCATCAAGGTAAAAAGCGTTTATGATAGATGAACAGAAATCTTGATTGTCGCATGGTTACCAATGTTTCATGATACCCCATTGAATACAAAGTGTTTCCCGATCGGCTCTACACTCTAGATCCGTCATATCTTTATACATGTTTTATTATCTGCTTTCTCTCAAATTTCACACCTTGTTTGTAATTTACAAAATTGTGATTCTAAATTTTGACTACTTCATCATAATTTAAATCATGCATTTTTCATATTATTCAGCATCTGGTTCAGGAGCGGGCTCCACAATGACATTTGAAATAACCGATTCAGTATCGGACGCTCCTCCCCCACTCCACAAGCTGCATGTTGAATCCAGCACTTTTCCCCTCATTGATAAATATCCCAAAGGGTTCATTTCCGCTTCTAGTAATTCATCTTGTTCTCTTTGCTGTTGCTGCTGATTTTCCTCGCCACCACCTCCATATCCCTCACTTCCATCCAAGCTATCCGAAAAAGTTTTGTCCAAAACAATCATTGGTCTGCTGCCCCCAACAGCAGTTGTTCCTGTTCCCCCACTCAACGGAATGGATAATTCAGAAACAGTTTTGGAGTAGCGGGGTGACCTTGGAGTTGCTCTTCCAGTCATTCGACTACTGATAATTCGATACGCGAAAAGATCCCCAAGTCGATGCTCCAAAATGTTCAAAAAGAGCATTGCAGTTTTTTCAGAGATTTCTTGATCTTGATTTCCTGTAATAAAGCATCATTATATAAATCATGATGCATCTCATTATTTAATCCAATTTTCTGCATAAATTACTACCTAACAACTCCAATACTGGCTTGGAATCAGCAAAATCCGTAATTTTAAAAATCTTCCCAATCAATTCAACAATCTCATCAACTGACTCTCTCATCGTCGACATTTGCGTCTGAACACTTTCATAGTCTAGCTTCATATCATCCAATTCCACCTGCTGCTGGATAATGGCCTGATTTTTTTGCTGATTTTGTTCCACCGTTTGGGTAGAACACTCTTGGATTTCTTCACGAAGCTGTTCCACGTTCGCCTGGAGAGCTTCAAGCTGTCAAAAAAAATGAAACGGTAGCATCATAGAAGATAATCATCCTCGTTATTTTCATCACAATTTCACCTTCATCGCCATATATTTTTACTGGGAAAGTGTCTTTCACAACTGGTTCTACCCAATTCATCATCAAATTAAAATGCAAAATATAAGGAAACCAAGATAAACGACACAGCGAAAGCTTTGCAGTGTCAGTGTCATCCGTGCTCGTGGAAAAGCTTACATCTGCTGCTCCATTGTAAATGCCACCTCATTCCACTTTTTTCCAGAAATAGTACTTGAAGAAATATATAATGTAAAATCTGCCGAGTGGTGAAAGTTGCGTAAGCCATTTTAATCATCATCATAAACACTCACCTCATTACCAAGTTCATTAATATAATTGAACCGGGTAATATTCTGATTCCAAAGATCACGGTACTCTTCCACGAGGCTTTGGAATATGGGACTTTGCTTTGTTAGCAATTTGCTCAAGTTCTCACGATACATTGCCACCGTTTCGTCTGCATTTTGTTCTTTAGCAGATTCCAATCTACCTACAAACAAACAAGAAAAATAATTAAAAAATAAATATAAAAAGTCTCACATAACTCACCATGCAAAAAAAGCATGTTTTATAACTTTATTAACATAATTTCACACAGTAGATTGCACAAGGCAGTTTAATTTTCACGGTTGGATAGACTAACAACCCATAATGAAGAGCAATGATTTATTACGAAAATCCTTTTCTTCAAATTTAAATTGACAAACTCAAATATATTTTTTAGGGAAAAGCTTTTCGTTCACTGCGAAAAAGATCTGTGGTCCCTGCATATCATTTAGTAGCGTACCTGCGGTCACGCAGGACCTGTAATTCTTTATGCAGTGAAAAATAATTTCTTTTTTCTCCATGTCATAATTATTTACAAACAAATTATCTTTTATTAGAACACACCAACAATTCAGGTTTCAGTTTAATTTCTTTTAAAAGCTTTACTGGTTCTTTTTGGACGACCAGGGTCTCGTCTGATGCATAAACCTGCAGTAGCAGCCTTGTTAGGCAAAATTTGTGTCAGGAAGTGTTGCTATACCTTTGGAATGCATACATACATAATTCTTCAAAACGTCTGAGCAGGTGTACTTAAAATCGGACACATGTGATGCATCAAAAAAATCTATTAATTTAATTCGATATTCAAATACTTTTAAATGAATCATTTTATTTGTTATTCGGCAATCAGT
Organism: Entomobrya multifasciata; assembly: GCA_034693345.1. Classification (NCBI taxonomy): domain Eukaryota; kingdom Metazoa; phylum Arthropoda; class Collembola; order Entomobryomorpha; family Entomobryidae; genus Entomobrya; species Entomobrya multifasciata. Next base: position 448 of record JAQFXM010005941.1, on the reverse strand, counting down.
AGTACTGATGTGCTAATTCAGTACATCAGTACTACTAATCAGTACTTCAGTTCAGTACAGCATGCCATTTTTTGCTCTGCTATAGAAAATAGAAAGGTTGTGTTTAAATGATCATAATCTTGTATGAAAGTGATACTATTTCACCGATATTAGTCTTTCGGCGTCTACACTTTTCAAGTATAAACTAATTGTGCTGAATGTGTGCTAGCTTATGTTTTTCATGTGTTTTTTACTTTTCTAATTGGCAGTAACATATTTTTTACATGGTACATGTAGTATAGTTATCCTAAATTAAATAGTTGGTCGTCTGCACCAAAGTCAAATGTACGGTGATTGCATCCAACATGTAAAAACACATCTACATAACCTTGCCTTATTTAAAACTCAAAATACTCAACAAATAAAGAATTATATTTCACTGCATAAAGAATTACAGGTCCTGCGTGAC
>JAQFXM010005940.1:0-14069 GCA_034693345.1 Entomobrya multifasciata | reverse complement strand
CAAAGTCAGCTGATTGAGGGGATCATGAAGGGCATGAAAAGCAGTCTAGCAGTTTGGGAGTCTGTTCAAATGGAAAATGGCCAAGATGAAGGTGATAAACCAATTGGATCAACTTCCGGTCGTGACCTTTCCGTGAGTCCCTCTCGTGTTCAAGGACAGCCCTGTTCTCAGAGCACTGCACCAAGAAAATTTGGAAGGCCCCGAAAACAGCACCGATTACTAAGGATGGCAACAGTAGGTGAAAACCTACTTAATTAGTTAATTGTTTTCTTTTCACTAAATCTTCATGATTTTTTTCAGATTAACTGAAAAAAGTATTAAAAATAAATTCAACAAAATAATCATGTAATTTTTATGGTTTTTTCTGCAGATTGCGTCTTCCAGTGAATCGGATGATGATAAGTTGGTCGAGAATACTGTAGTGGATCATGAAGAAGAGAAGGAACCAAGCACCTCATTCGGACTACCAAGTGGTGGTAGGTCAGCTGCGAGTGTTGAAGATGGTGCGGGCAATGATTATCATGACATTGATTGGGATCCTAAAGTCAAAGCCATGGTATCTCCTTGTTACAAGCGGTAAGTTTTAAGGGTTGAGGGAGATTTGACCTAAATTAACTGTTCTAAGTTTTTTGATATCAGTCCCGATTTTTTTTTACGATTTTTCGTAATTGCTATATGGTTTTGTTATTTTTTCTTTATGATTTTATTTCATGTTTTTTAATAATTTTTTCACGATTTTTCATGATTTTTTGAATGATTTTATTGCATAAATTTTTACGATTTATCATGATTTTTTCTGATTTTTTTTCATGAATTTTGGTGATTTTTTTCATGTTTTTTTTTCATTGATTATTATGTTTTTTTATGATTTTTTTTCATGATTTTTTCTAATTTATCCCAGAAAAAAATCATTAAACTTGTTTTTTATTCTATTAAGGAGGCGATCTGTTCCTGAAAACTTGAAGCCAAAATTAAGAAAATCGGGATTAATACGTGCAAAGGGTGAGCATCGCTGCGAGCAGTGTGGAAAATTGTACACAACCAAAGCAATACTCAAAACTCACATCCAAACAATTCATGGATCCTTGAAGACTGCTCATAGCCCTGGAAAATTTGCGCGGTTGGGTCAACTTAACATTCACAGCAAAATGCATCATGATGGGGACGAGGGACCTTTGGAAAAATGCAATGTTCGTGGAGTGCAAGTCAGAGGACCGAGGAGTTTGATAAAACATATCACAGCACATATCAAAAAACCACCGCCACCACCGGCGAGGAAGGAAGTTACCAAGACAAGTGGTTGCGTGGGAGGTGGTGGGGGAGTAGGGAGTGACCAGTCGTTCCAGTGTCCTGTTTGTGCGATGACGTTTAATGAAAAGGTGGTTTTAAAGAGTCATCTGGATATATGTCATCATGGAGCAAGTGAGATGATGGAAGTGGAAGTCATTTTGGAGAATGGTGCAACCGGGGAGATAATTGGGAAGGTTTAAGGAAATGAGGGGAAATGGGGGGGGGGAAATATGCACTGCTTTAAAAAATGTAACATTATTAAACTTACTTTCTGATTTGTTGAAATTAGTCATTCTTTATTAATTAAAGGAATTAGTGATTTAGTTAGTTATTGAATAAATTTGTGTGTAAATTTTCCAATGAACGTAAATGTTAATTATTAAATTGATTGAAAGTATCAATAAATCATGTAAACATGAGGTAAATAAGTGCCAGAAGTCATATAAAATGTAATAAAGAAAGCCGGCTGCGCCGGCGTATATTCACTTAGTCAGTTGACTAATTGTAATTGATCAATTTAACGTTGCTGTATAAAATCGTTAAACATTTGTCATTTTAAAAAATCACTTTGTAAAATGAGCTATATTTCAAAAAACTGTTGAGTTTTAGACCATAGGATCTTGACAAAGTTTGATCCCCATATTAAAATCTATCGATTGGTACAATAATATTTTTTGCCTATTTAAAAAGCATGGGGCCGTTACTCAAAAACCGTTGGACTGATTTGGCCCAAAATCAATAGCAGCCTTACTATTGACCATATGAATATATATACTAAGTTTAATTTCAATTTGTCAGGGCGTTTGGACGCTAGAGCACCAACAGACCGACAGATAGACAAGTTTATCCCATATCATCATCAAGTGATCTTATAAAGTACCATTCTGGCACTTAATAACAATAAAAGTAAAAGTAAATAACAGTAAAAGTTGCCTTTGCCATGACGATTAATAAGTCTCAAGGGCAAACATTAGATAAAGTAGGAATATTTCTGCCGAAACCTGTCTTTGGACATGGACAGCTCTATGTTGCGTTTTCAAGAGTGAAACGGTTGGAAGAAGTGAAAGTTAAGGTCTTTGATACTGCTGACCAAGGAAAGTTAGTTGAAGGCTCAGAAAGTATATTTACACGGAATGTTGTTTACTATATTTCAAGATTAACTTTTGAATGAATAAAGCCTGTGGCTGCTTTTAAAATATGCGCCGCCTGTACCTTTCTCAAGGAGGGCATGTGGGGCTTGATAAGAGGCACGTTATCGTCGTTTGCCCTGGGCAATTCTTTTGAATTAGGGAAAGCCTCGGTTTTCGGAATAAATTCCGAATTTTTGATGAATATGATACAAAAAAACTATGCTGTTAATGCCTACCCTTCTAGCAGCCCGGCTTTCTGTGACGGGCCACTTCAACTAGTTAAAAGATATTTTAAAAGTATTTAAATTTTAAAACACTTTTTTTTTAGCTAAGTAGTTTAAATGTGAGATTTTTACTGTGTAAACTCTGTTGACTTTGAGAATTGAGAGCATCAATCAGCTGTGTGCATGGCAAGTCTTGTCTTTTGGTTTGGGTGACTACGTTGAGTTCAGCTTTCTGCAAGCAACATTTTTTCTCTCGTTTTGCTTGTTGGACTGATGAAGAAGCCGCAGAGCAGAGCCTTTGTCTGCTTTGAAATGAAATGCTTCTTGGTTGAAATGCTATGTTTGCTTGTCTCAGACAAGCTGCCTTTTCATGTAAGTTGAAATTTCCAGAAAATTCGTAATGGAATACTTTTTGAGTTGAAAATATACAGAACACTGGGAATCAGACTTGTTTCCAAGGAAAAAATTGATATTGATGGGTTCTCAAATAAACATGATGATGACGATGAAGATGGGAATAAAAATTTGTAAGTTTTGAGTTTAAAATTTTTTGAAATCGGGTGAAAATTTTGATGTAGCAGTATACCTCTTTGGGATATGGATTTCGGTAAAAAACGAAATGAAATGGGATGAAAATGAATGTAGTAGTTCTATATATCTATTGGATAAATATTAGGGTCGAAATTTGTAATTGTACAGTTAGGATCCAAGTATCTGTTTATGGAAACGTTCGTGCAAGATAATATGCATATATAAAGCGTGTCTACTTGCTCTTGCGACAATTTTGTCGATCACATGTATAAGGTGCCGAACTTCGTATACATGAAAACTTAACGTATTTAAAATCTGCAGTGTTTGAAGTATCAGAATAGTTTAAAAACTAACGGATAAACTGATTTATATTGTGCATATGGTCCAAGGAACCACTTATTTAAAAGGTCAATTTAAACAAAATTATATTTCAAACGGAATTTCGGAAAAGTAGACATTTAAATAAAATTTAATATTTATCCAGTGGATGGTACCAGATGAACCAATTAGGTAGCTTTCGAAAGCTAACATTTTGGGCCATCTAAGGTGCACACAGCAGTTGCCAATAAATATTCATAATGTGTGGCAGGCGCTGTTGTAAACAAAAAAGTAGTTAAAAAATCGAGAATAAAACGTTTTAAGTTAATGTTTCTAAGGTACCGTAAAATTAGGCTTAATTCAATGAAAGGAAATCAGATACATTGTTTCTTATACTAAAAAGCTGTAGTCTCTAAATACGTTCACTTTTTCTGCGTATGGAATTTTGTGGCTAATATATTTGGTTGGGAAATTTGTCGCAGGAGCAAGTAGACAAGCCTTATATATGGAGGTATCGGTATAACTAGTACTTAATTATTAAATAAAAAATGCTTCTGGTTAAGATGACCAGTTTCTAGAGCCAAAAATACAGTACATATTTTGACCCTGTAAAATGCATTAGTTTTGAGAAAAAACAGTGATTTTTCACGCTTAAATCAACAAAATTTATCGTAATGAGCATTCTTTCGCGGAATAGTTGAATAAGATTGAACATGTTATTTTAAAAATCAGTTTTACGGAGATGATGCATTGGTTAGCTACTTGTTCCATTTAAATTTTGGTATCCAACTTACAGAGACAATGGCTACCATGGAAAAAATATGTAAAAATTATTTTAACATTGAATTCGTGGATTTAAGGACAAGTACAACTATTTTGATGGAGATAAACGTGTAATGTAGTTAAATAAGTAATTTAATTAATTTTTACAATATTTTGACGACCTTTTTGCCTCAATACCATTGCCCCATATTTAATTATTTTTAAGATCAAGAACGATATTTTTGTATTATGTCTGATTGGTTTTAATATTCTGATAAAATTGCTGTAGCAACAATTTAAAAATTTGCTTAGAATTTTTTTTTTTTACCAGCCATGTATATATTTCTCAGTTTTTTGGAAAATAAAATAAAATAAAATGCATAGCCTGCGAAAATTGGACTTGTCATCTTCCTCCATGCTCATTGTTCTCTGGCGGTTCCAGCAGAGATGTTACGTTGCCTTTCAACGCCAGGGAATGTTACAGAGGTCAGCCAAACTTGATCTTTGCAGAAGAGCAGGATGCTTTGCATATTAGTAGGCAAAGCCGGACGAAGCTTGCGCGGGGCCCTTGGCAGAACTTTTTTCATAAAAAGCATATTGTATTGTATTTTTAATTGCGATGAATATCCTATATTAGCATTAGGAATTTACGAAATTCTATGAGAACATATTCTCAAAATTTGCAGGAAATATTAAGAGAAAATCAAAAGTTTTTTGGGGGGTTTTAGGATCTGGGAGACAAGCTCATGACGAGATTAGGAAAGTCTGGCTTTGGAAAATCGGGTATGATTTTCGATAAATATGTATCTTTCCTGATTAACTGCACTGATTTCCATTTTTTAAATATTCTAAAGACTTTTTTTTACTTTTTTGCAATTCTTTGAAAAATTAAAACTCCACAGAAGCATTTACGGCAAAATGCAAATTTAGACAAATTCGAGACATTATTGCAGAGCATGCAGTTTGTTATAAGTTTTATTTACACTTCAGATTTTCGAATTAAGACTTTTCTCAATGGGTTTTTTCGAATTTTCGGACAATCGAAAATTGTATAAAACTTAAAATATACTGGCAGATTCTCTGTTTCAGCCTAAGTAGGTTGTTAGCAAAGTTTACTTAATTTTTTCATTAGTTTTAGTAGTGGTGTCAATATTTAGAAACAATTGTTGCAGTTTTATATTTTAACAACTTTTAATGCCCGAAAAAACCAAACCATTCAGTATCTAAAAACGATTTTAGAGCTTGTTTGATTATAAGATTCCACGCCGCAACTTTCGCTAGATCTCCCATTCTGATTTTTATTATCAAAACGTTATGAAACTTATGAAGTTCACATGACTAAATGGAACTTATTTGCAAGGGAGAACTCTTTGGCACATATCTCCAATAAACATTCGACAAATCTATGCTTGGTTAACTCGTAAATCAAATCAAATTGGCGCACAACGGACTTTTTGAAATTTGCAGAAAATTACATAATTATTTGGACAAATAAAACAAGTTTCATTTCAAGTAAATAAGTATTTCGTTCAGAAAAATAAACGAAAACTATTTGATGAAAAGAATTTCGATAAGCCGCGGGGCCCCGCTAGCGCGGGGCCCTTGGCATCTGCCAAATCTGCCAAGTTACTAATCCGGCCATGTTAGTAGGTATTAGTTTTAGCTCATTGCATTGTAAGCTACTGAATATATTTAAAAGCAAAAGAATTTTTTAAACTTTTAATATTCAGTTACTTTCAGTACCAACTTTTAATTTAATTTAGTAAAACAATTTACTTGTATAACTACTTATACAACTACAATTTATCGTTAATACGCCATCAGCATATTAATAAATAAGCGATTGAGTATAAAACGACGTCTAATAATAATAATCGTAGTTACAGATACATTCATAGGCATGATTTCATCTATCTGTTATTTAAATTGTTATAGTGATAATTAAGTTTATGTTGTACTTTGTTCGATATAACTACCCAATAGTCACATATGTATATGTACGTTTAAATGACAAAATTTAGCGATAAAGTTAAACAAAATGTTCAATTGTTGTATTGTCACCGTAAATTATGGCTGCAATTTCTGATAACTAGGGTAATTAAAAATTTGCGGATTGGCTGTAAAATATTATTTCTATTACAGCACCTGTTATAATTATTACAGATAGTTTTGCAACGGCAAATTCTAAACCCCTTAAATAATGTTATAACAGTTTACCCTATAAACTTAAAAGATGGGAGAAAATATATTCTTTTTGGGGTTAACACTAATTTTCTGTATTGAAAATGGAATATTTTTCACACAAGCTGCACAATTGAATCGAGTTGAGCTTCGATACGAATCCAATGATCAAAATATAATATCAAGTGCGGAGAACGCTATTCCTGTGGACTTGATTAATCTTCAGATGACTTTCAAAACTATTCAAAACTCTCTGCGTACCCTACAGGTATGGTTCAATACGAATTTATTACAACAAAATATGTATAATTGTTGCATATATACTTATTTTGAAATATATATTTTAGATTACTTTGGAAACCATCAAAACTAAGCAATCTTTACTGCACCGTAGTCTGCTAAACACTACAAGATTACTAAAGACGCCTTCATATGACCTATGGAAAATAATGCGAGATGAAAAACTATTTTTGACCGACATTAAAGACGTACAACGGGATATTACAAAAATGAAAAAGTTTATATCTTATTGGGAAACAGAGTTGGAAGTTCTAGAGTTAGAAGAGGTAATTACCCATGAAAAGTTTTCGAGAAGAGTTATGGAAGTAATTCAAGAGGTGGAAGAAGCTGCTCTAGATATTATGAAGAAACTTAAAGAAGGTCAACAATTATTGAAGGATGATATTGCAAAGATGAAATATCACGTGGAATTATTGAAAACTGAAATAAATTCACTGATGGAAAGTATGAATGTTTCGCAAAAAGTCACACAAAAACGAGAAACAAGCAAGAAAACTGAGACTATTGCAGATAAAGGGGAAAGTGTCATAGAATTGGGGAAAAAGTTGCAACAGTTGAAGTCGACTGTGGAGCATGTAAAATCGGATGTTAAAATTACTTTATACTTGACTAAGATGAAACATAATTTGGGAAATATTGCGCAAAACCTTTCAAAAATGATTGAGGTAAGTATACTTAAAAGTCTATTATGTATAGTTGTACTATGAGTAGTTATTGATGTAAATTTTCAATATATTTGCTCTTGCAGGAGATCGGTGACTTAAATCTGGAACAATTAAAAATAGAGTTGGAATCTGAAGTTGAGTCTGGAAAAGGAGTATTATCGTTGAAGATAGGCAAGCTGTACAAAGAAGTAGATCATTCGGTTGGAATTGCTGTGTCAATTGGAAAGAAGTTTGCTGCTGTACAATCAGCAAAGGAAAATAGGGTTGAGCTTTTGGACGAAGTTGCAAACAAGCTTTTGTTTTTGTCTAAGAACATATTTGAATTCGAGGATAAACTGGAAGTTATTGCAAATGCCATTTTAGAAAATGGACAGCTTTTGGTGCGACAAGGCAAGTTTACTGAAGGAGTTAGGGAGAGGTTTCATGTTCAAGGGGGAATTGTTAAGGACTTGGCCGGTAATTTGGAAAACATTGGGGAGAATTTCGAGGCAATTGGGAAAATTATGAGTGAGTTGGGGGAACGAATGGCAGAAAATGGTGAACAAAAGCTTGGAAATGTGGGAGCTTTGTTAATAGGATATGCAATTAAATAAAGTGTAAAATTAAAAAGAAAAACAACTGCGAAAATATATTTGAAATTTGTCTTCAAGCTCATTATCTTCTAAAACAACTATTGGGCATTTAACTTTTCTATCAGCACTTTCCGACAAACCATAACTCCTATTTTATTACACTTCTAAGAAGGCTTGCTATTCAGATATTCTTGCAATGCAGATCGGGGGTGGGTAAGAACGAATAAAAATAAAAAATATACATATTTGTTAGGACAGTTTTTCATGCCAATTAAGAAAATCATAACCATTTCCCCGAATGCGGAGGTTTGTAGGAGTTACCATTCACCCATATGCTTAAAACGCAAGCTTGTGACACAACGGGGGAACACGTTCTTGCGTTTTTAACATTAGGGTAAATTTGGACTGCACAAACCTGAGTATTTGCAAAACAAGATATGATTTTCTGAATCAGCGTTAAAAACTTTCTTAAAAACATATTTCGGGTTTTCACCCTAATGCTTCAAAGCGCAAATAACAGGTCCTCCATGTCGTAAATATTCTGGAACTTGTCGTAATCAATCAATCAATCAATCAATTGCGATATCTGTACTTGGTAAATCTTAATCTTATAAAGTCATAATCTTAGTCTTATTCATAATCAAATTAAAAAAAAAGATCGAATCGAGATATCATTTGAGCCTGGTGTACAAAGTACTAAATGTATTATACTTTGAAATAAGAAGGTAAAACACAGATCTTGGTTTACGATAAGCAGGGCCATTGCAACACCAACCATTTCAATGGCATGTAACAAAATTCGAATTTGGCTTGGTTTCGTCACACAACGCGCAGCAAGTCCAACAGAGGCACATTTATATGCATTCAGAACCTTTTTAAAACAGTATTTGCCAAATGAAATTTTGCGTACAAATTTAAACCTTACGTTTTTGTTGCTAACAAAGCTCTAACAATGCCTCGGATTATACATCTGTAAAATACAAATAAACTACCTCTACCAATCACAAATAGTTTACCGTGGCATAAAAGTAATGGCTTACATGAACGGCTAAATTTTGTCATAATCCGATTTAGCTTTCTCGAGGCCCACATTTTTGCGTTCCAACTATTTAGAATTTTGTTGCCCTTACTGGATAAAATTTTGCCCAGAATCAAAACATTGGTCCATACTGTGAAGTCCAGAAATACACCTACCATTAAGGGTGCTCTAGTGTATACATTTAACTGTGACCAATATCTGAATAATACGAACAATAAATATACCAACGATATTGTAAAAGATGTGTTAAAAATTAAAAGATACGGTCCAAATAAGGAAATAAAGTTTTTATGCAAAATTTGCACTGCTTGGTACTCTTGGCGTAATAGCTCTGGAATGAATCGCAGTTGACTGCTGCATCTATACTTAGATCTACCAAATCTTAGTTCGAGAGTGTAAAATATAATCATGTAATACGCATAGAAAAACACTAATATTACGACCAGTGTACTGCTAACAATAAGATAACTTATTGTGTAGAAATGGTAAAGTATTAGAATAATTCTTAGGGTAAAAGGTAATGAAAACACCACACTATAATTAATTAGGCCTTGGGAATCACAAACAACAAAAATGCAGAGCGCTAGTGTGAACACGATTGCTATGGAAAAGGTTATTTTTACCAGAATATCATGCATTCGGAATATTTTATCGTTTTTCGGATCTGTATCCAGTTCATATGAGTCTGAAAAGAAAATATCCTTCTATAAGTGATACAATTTTGTGACCCATAATCTATTTAAATGAAAGGCCTTACTTTGTAAGTGTCTGAAGTATACAATTTGTCCGTTGACAATTCTGCACAATTCTTGAGAGAAGAATGTTGGAATGCTTGCCATTATTAGCATGATTAGTGACCCGAATTGGAAAGACAATGTTTGGTTTAATGTTCCAATATTGCCAATAGTATAAAGATGAAGCACATGTGTAATAGCTCCGACAAAAGATAAGCAGGATGATAAAAAGTTTCTGCACATTTTGTGTCGGGTTGCAGCAGATTGATCAAAACTAAGCAGAAAGTCTTCTGGATTCAGATTTATTGCAGAAACATTTAAATACTGAGAAAATTGTAGAACGGTTGATATGATATTAACAAGTTCTTTGCTGAACATTGTAAATTTGTAGAAGTTGATTTTTCTCCAGAAAGAAAGATGTTTTGAATTTGACAGTATGTCAGACAAATTGTACGTTTCAATTCAATAGAACATTGGTTGGAAAAATGTAAAAACCAAGTGGCATTATTGGTATAAGACAATTTCAAAGACATCATTGAAGTGTGTTACCTCTTTGTTAACAATTTTCGAAGATAATATCGACTAAATCTATTTCTCCTTGATGCATTAATAAACAAATATTGTGAAATGTAGCTGCAAAGCTTACATGTTCAAATAAATTATAGTAGTTCCTCTTGTTCAGTTTAATGTCATTATTTTCTTTAGGTTACTCAAAACCAAATAACAACGAATAAATATATTTTGTTGTGTGGTTAGCAAACATACTATCCTTGAATCAAATTTAAAGGACGCAGTTAACAAATAATTTCCAATTATTTAATGATGAAACATATTCATTACGGAGTAATGTAAAATTGGCTTGCTTTTTGTCCATGAGCTCTTAAATATTTCATTTTAAAATACAAACCCTTCAAATAAAACAAGGTTGTTATATGCCAACTGGTTCGGTATATCACTATGCGCTGATTACATGGTACATTTTGTTGGCTTGTCAACAAAACCATTTCATTTAATCAAAAATCGTCTGCTTTATTGTCTATATTGCATTTCCTGTATTATTTGGTTTACTGAAAGGTGTCCATTTAATATACTCGTACATTACTACAATAGTACCAAATATTAGCATTTACTGCACATAAGGTAAAATCAAGAAGCTGGTTGTCCTTTGAGAAGCTAGTCTGACCGAATATCTGAAAAATGATTATTTAAATTTTCGTATGAAAACGATGAATATAATAACATTTTTAAACTGGTATCATACAACGATTGGCCGATTTTTATATTTACCTTGAGTAATTTAAAATTGGGTATTTTAAAATAAATCTGCTGACGATACCCATGACAATCAAGGTAGTCATGTTTTCATAACTCTGATTGGTCGTATAGTTTCGAGTATTACGTAATTTTTTTCCGAAACAGAGGATAACGTTTTAATGATATGCTTGTAATAATAAGATGTTAGATTCCATATTAAACAAAAAAAATTCGGTGGAAGAAAACATTTAAATATATCTGTGTTTTTCATTGAACAGTTAATATACACAAGTAATCATATACTGAACTAACATTTCCTAGTCGATGTTTTAAAAACGAAATCCATTCAGACAAATCAAAAAAATGTTTTATTGATATGATTGCTTACTAATTTGTAACATAAACAACTACTTAAATAGAAAAAAGGATAAAACGTTACTATTTTCTTGTTGTCAATAACGATCGTACGGTACCCCTAGTTACACCTCTGTAGAACACAAACAAGCTACCTTTACCAATAACGAACTGTGTGCCGTAACAAAGCAATAATGGCTTACAGGACTTCCGAAACCTTGCCATAATCTTATTTTGTCTGGAACTATCCCAAGTTTTCTTGCCCCAACTTTTGAGGATTTTGTTACCTTTACTTGATAAAATATTTCCCAAGACGAGAATATTAGTCCACACCACAGTATCTAAAAACACTCCAACAACAAGTGGAGCCTTGGTGTAAATATTTAGCACGTCCCAGTATCTTATTAACACAAAATATAAATATATCAATGATATCATAAATGCCGCGTTAAAAATTAAAAAGTATGGTCCAAATAGTTCGATAAAGGTTTTATGCAAAATTTGTGCTGCTCTGTACTCGCAACGTAAGTTATCCGGATTATTTCTCAAAGCATTGCTACATCTGTACTTAGTTCGTCCTAATCTTAGCTCAATAGTATAAAACAGAATCATGTAATATCCATAATGAAATACTAAAACAACAATTAATAATCCGCTAACGGTAACGTAGCTTATCATATAAAAGAAATAAATTATTGAACAAAATCTAAGAAAACCAGGCAAGGGTAATGCAGCCCAAAAATTGACTAAACCATGTGAGTCAAAAATAACAAAAATACACAATGCTATTGTAAATATGAACATTACAAACATTGTCAACTTCACAAGAACATCGTGAATACGGAAAACCTTGTCCTTTTTTGGATTGATTTCAAGGCGGTATACATCTAGCAGAGAAAAGTACGTTAGTTTATTTATTTCTTTTATCTGTGGTTTTCGGATAATACTTACCTTGTAAACGCCTAAAATGCAAGATTTGTTTGTTGCATATTTCACACAAGTCAGGAGTAAAAAAAGCTGGTATTGTATTAAGTATAAACAAAATCAAAGCCCCGAACTGGAACGATAACGCTTGGTTTAATGTGTCCAGATATCCATTAGAATAAAGATGTAACAAACGAGTAAGTGAACCAAGACCGGAGAAACAAATTAAAACAAAGTTTCTGTAAATTTTGTTCAAATTGTGAGATGATGTATCACAATACAGCAGAAATTTTGACTTGTTCAAAATAAGGGTGGATGAATTGAAAAATCGGGAAAACTTAAAAACAATTTGAAGACTTGTATAAAATTCTTTGCTACACATTGCAGTTGTTTGTAATCGAAATATGAAGCTGCTACGGTGATGATTATTGGTATCAGTATGATTGCTTACAAAACTCAAATAGTGATGAGAACAAGGCATGAAAAATGTTTTAAGCATCGTGCAATAGTTATCTATTAGCGCAAGGACTATTTTAATTCTTTAGCCTTGTGGACACACATCAAGGGCGAATCTAATGAACCTAACGTTTAGAACAAAAAATATCAGATCAAATAAAATATTTATTTTCTCGTATTTTTAACAGTATCAGTGGTACAAGACTTCTTATTTAATAAACAATGTTTACATTTGCGTCGAGACATTGCTGAGGACAGTTATTAAACACAATCAATTGATGACGATTGCAATTTGAAAAAATAGGTTACTTTTTGACCTTTAAACAAATACCAAATATAATTGGATCTATGTAACTCTACTTTGCCAAACCTTCATAAGAAGGCAACAAAATTACGATGGTAGTTATCTATTTTTTATCTAAACCAGGAAATATTACATGACTCATTAAAGAGATTAAACAGGCAGGAGTAAAGTTTTGGAGTTTCGTTATCTGCCTGTAGCTAATAAAGATAACAAGTGTTTAAATTGCTGAACGTAAGCTTTAAAAACAACAAGGATGAAGAAACTATCTTTCGCTTTAAGTTTCAAATTATTTGTATATTATAAACCATGTATTTGACTTTTACTGGATTTTATGATATAATAATAGCAGAATTTAAGCAAATTAGTTTCGGTAGTTTTAAAATACGGGCTTCAATTCGTATTCTTCTACATTACCTTGTTATGAATTTCAAAAGCTTTACCTCGTTTTCTTGTAATGACTGTTCTATTACAAGTGCATAAGCCAATATGACCTGAATTAGTACGTAAAAATACCTGTGACTGCTTTATTGTATTTATATTAAAACGGTGACACTAGAGGCTTCTTCCAATGCATGTGTACTGATTGATATTTTTTCAAAATTTTGTGGACTGGCAGAATAAGAACAAGGCTTTAACCCGAAAATTCTAACAAATCATTTTGATAAAATGATGATGTCCCATATTAGAAAATTCTCAGCTAACACAGGTACCTATTTGTTCCTACAAACAAAAAAATTGGCTACTATCTCGTCGCTAGTAATGATCTCATGGTGCCCCGCACTACACCTCTATAGAAGATAAACAAACTTCCTTTACCAATCACAAACTGTGTACCCCAACATAATAATAGAGGCTTACAAGATCGTCCAAATTTTGCCATGATATTATTATCCTTTGTAGTGGCCCAATTTTTCTTACCCCAACTTTTAAAAATCTTTTTGCTTCTATTAGAAAGAACTAGCAAAGCCAGCCACCACGGTTTAGATTCCCGTTAGTGTACGTAGTACACTATAAAAGTCTCTAGTATACAT
>JAQFXM010005939.1:0-14069 GCA_034693345.1 Entomobrya multifasciata | reverse complement strand
GAGAATATTTTACCTTTGTACGTGTACGTCGCTACCAACAAGCATAGTAACCAGATACCCCAACATAATGATAAATACTTAGAACGAAGTAAATTTTGACGACAATATAATCGCGGTATAGGTTGTTCGAACACACTAGCTATTACTGTAGCAAATATTTCTCCTGTGGATCGTCGGAAATTCTTGAAAGGACTATATTTATATCCAGTTGACAAGGTTACAAGAAACATTAAAAATATACAAGTAATTAAAAGTATCCACGTATGCATATCGAAAGGAGCTACTAAAGCAGACGCCTGAAAACCTGGTCTCAATTTGACCGTAGCAAAATAAAATGACTTAAATTCTACCGCATATGGAATCCATTCCTTTCGTTCAACCGTCTCCTGCCTCTTAACTTTAAGGTTTTCTTCGAATATATAAACACTAAACATTGCTTGTAATATTTGACTAACTACTTTCCTTTGACCTGGCCTTAGTGTCACAATATGTGTATAGTTAAGCGCTTGCCCTAAGGTAAGATGCTGACAAGCGTGCTCGTCCCAATTTACCCAACTTGCTTTCCTATTTCCTACAAAACCATCACAAACTGGTTGCCTTTGAGATTCATCTTCAATTACAACTATGTTCCCTGGGTATACATACAAACCATTTAAATTCCTATGTAACTTTCCCCAGATCATCTCCAAAGTAACAATAGACTCAAGTTCCTTGATATTCAAATAGTATGCTATACTGTGAAAGTAGCAACTCATGCAGACCATGTAAACTACTTGACAATTTATTATGCCTAATATAAGTCCCATTGCAAATGTTGGAAATAAAGCATGCGCAAAGAAATTGTTTCTTAGGCGAATCATGTTCAAATCTTGCTCAATGAATAAGAAATAGTCAGGCTTTTCACCACAGCTTTCACTTTGACGCATTTTCAGAGCAACGTGAGCTCCAAGTTGTTCCACCATGTAAACGTGTATAAAGCACCAAGATAGTCGACGAGTTTTATGATGATTGAATTTCCAGTTGTCAACTTTGGGAGATAAGTTGTGAAGTTGTAATGTCTCAATAGAAAAAGTTGCTTTTTCGTTTAGGTACTGAATGATAGCAAACTCTGTAGTGAATTCTCTTGGCCATTGGGGCCATGATATGAAAATTTTCAAATGACAAAAGTGAAAGTTATTGAAAAGGGCCTGAACTTCGGAACTTAATGGTGGTAGTGTGGGTTGGTAAATTTGGGCTTGTACGTTAAATACAGAAGTAATACAAAAGTTAAAAATAAAATTTATTGAAATGATAACATGGCTTCCCGTAGTACTGTGTAAACTTAACATCTTAATTTGAACGAGCAAGAGAAGTAAATGATTTTTTTGAGCTGCGGTTATGAAAAACTTAAAAGTTTACATACATAGTATTCACATTCACACCACACCTGAAATTTTGGAGTAGTTGAACAATTTTATTTATGTAGGAAAATGCAGCGACAGCATCCTAAGCTTATCCTATATAGCCAAATAATTCTATGCAATTTTTGCAGTACAGTAGGTCATCATGGTTGTCAATGATATTTAATAATACCTGATATCCCTGACTAAAGTTAAATGTCTTTGAAATTCTTAAAATGGTAATAATTGGGACACCCTTCTTGAGTGAAAAATTGTCAATTTTGTTTGGATAGTTTTGAGTTATAAATTAATTGTAAATCAGATTATTGGGATTAAAATGGATTCAGGATTTATTTGTGGAGGGAAGTTTACAGTGTTGCTGAAACTTTTTGAACAAATTGTGTTCTGGACCTGAGAACACTGGCATAAAAGTGAACGTTTTCCAAGCGTGGGCGTGAGTGAAAGTTGATAGATAGCATGTTAGAATTTCGTACGAATGATTTTCAGTGAAATGATTAAATATTTTCTGCATAGAGGGATTAAGAGTTGTCGCTTCTTGTGCCAAGAAAAAAACCAGCGGTCTCCCTGCAAAAGCTGCACAATGGAAAATGGATTTATGTTCCTTTTCGATGAAGATTATAAGTTGAGCTCGTCTCAATTAAAGTCACAGTCAGATAATCGCATATCACAAAATTCGGAATTTGTCTTCCAGTTTTTGGGCAGTGCAGGAAGAAAGGGGGCCGAGATTAAGGAGGTTAAGAAAGAAAAATCTGCCGAAAGTGAAGTCAAATATGATCAGAGTGAGGAGGATGTTTTGGCGTATGTGTTTTTTGAGAAGTTATGGACCTCTTCCAAGTACCATAGTAAGTTGTCCCTTTCTTGTTTTGATTACGAAATCAATTAACAGATCATTGTTAGATAAAATTTATAAATGTATAACTGTATATGAAAATTGAATCTATATGTTTTAACTATTTTCAGAATCTTGTCTATATTCACAATGGACGTGCTTAAACAGAAAGATTGAGAAGCAAGGCCCGGAGTTCAATACATTTGAACTATCTACTGTCCATGTCTCCGGAATTTTGTACCTTTGCCAAATTTTAAAAACAAACTTTGTCGTTCGGTTCAGGGCGGTAGAGTTGTACAACAGGTATGCTTCTTTCAACTTCAACTGCAGTCACTTTCAAAATATTATTAATTACATTGATGATAATTTATCATTGTTAACTTCTGAGAAGTGGTAATACTAATCAATGCATTTTTATAGGTATCTGAAGCTTTTTTCTAAAAAACATGAAGATTACCTAAGTAGCTGCACTGAACAAGAACGAGAGGAATTTTATTCCCGTTTTGAAGCCCAAGCTTTACTTCGTATGTGTACCTGCATACTCATTGCTTCCAAACTTCACGCTGACACTCAAGTTCGGGTAAGAAGTTAGCTGAACTAATGTAGAACATTTAACTAGACTTCGTAGGCTCCTTCTGACATAATTAATACTAACTTTGATTTCTTAAATATTTCAAGTGTTTAACAACAGACCATGTCAGGAATCTTCTCGCGACGGAGGGTCTCAAGTTCAGCAAGGGTAACATTGCCCATTCCGAGCTACGTGTACTGGAAACTCTTGATTACAGATGCCTGTGGGCCACTCCGCTGGATTTGTTGGAACAATTGCTGAGTATTCTTGATTTACCTGTCGTGTCCTTGAAACATGTACATTATTATAGCATTTTACTCTTGGAGTACTGCTATTCGGATTTGGACAGTCTTCGTGACAAATTTATGATTAATATAAAGTATAGTGAAATTACTTGAAGTGATTAATAGTGACTGACTGAGTGTGCTTTCAATTTATAAAAGTGTGTGACAAAAGTTGAATAATTGTACCTCACACTTTGTTAGGAAGTCGCAGAGATTTACAACGTCTAAAGGTAAAATTACGACTCCCTTGAAGTGTGCAGCGATAGTTTCAGCAGCTCTCTTTATTGTCTCAGCGGAGACGAAGACCAATCTCCACAAAATGGTGGCCAAGACTGCAGAGCTGAACGAGGAGGATGTCCATTCTCTAGCTATTCTTATGCTGGATTCTCTGAACTTTGCCTAAATCTGGATTTTTTCTTTGTTAACTAACTCAAGAGTGTTTTTTACAATTTAATCTAGGTGATATAGTTCAATTCAATAGTTATTACTTATTGATTAATCATTTTTTGGTCATTTTGTATTTATAGCGTTTTATTTTTAAATATTGGTTGGTATTTAACATTAATTCAACTTTTAACTGTATATTTTTATGCCTTCATTTTTCTTGTTCTAATCCCACTTAAGTTTTTGAAACTTTAGTAATTTGTAACGTTTCACAAGCTAGTTCGGAAAAGTAGTTATCTTTCTAGAGAAAGTACTAGTAGCCAAAATGGCAGTGACTTATTTGTTACAGTTATTTTCCTTATTTTTGGTTTAATAAATAAACACTCTGTGTAAAATATCAAAATTCAATTAAAAATCATTATTCTAGTTCTAATTTTTAAGTTTAGTCACATTAAATAGCAGGCATAATATTGACTATAGCATAAGACCACCATGCAGAAAACTGAAATATTAACGATAGTGTAGGTTGTAGGTAATGCAGATAAATAGTACTAAGAATTTCCTCGAAAGTAGCAGGCGTGTTAGTCGTGATCCTCCTCCATTCGTGACGATGAAGAACATGCAAAGAGACTAAAGAAAATTGAAAGGTAAAATTTCGAAGAATAAAAAGAGCTGTTGGTTACTTTACTTCAAAGAATGATTTCGCTCCCTTAATTCTACTGAAGTCCCAATTTTGATAATTAAAAGCTTCAATAGCACAACTCTTTTACAAAACATGAGCCCTTAAAGGATGCATGTTTTATCGTTTCCAGGAATTGTATAATTATATTAGGTTAGTTCGTCCTTATTAAAAATAATTGGTAGTTTCCTCAATCATTTTATTCGTTTTTGCGTCATTTGTCATTTCAAAGTATTGCGAAATAATTAGCTTGTTTATTAATTTTGAGATTTAAATTTTAGGAATATTTAGATGTCATACCGAGTTCCTTGCAAAACTATACTCGGGAAAATCAAGTAGTAGTTTAGCTGATCGATTGACTATTCATTATATTAGTATTAATGGAACTTATGATCATTATGCCAGTTGTTATCATTTCATGATGTTTACTATGTTTGTTTATTTAGTTGATTTTTCAATAGACAATGATCAAACGTCAGTTGCTCGCTACTTATAATTGCGCTATTACGTACGTAATTTACATATACATGTATACATTTTCAGAGAATAAAAAATACAAAAAAACATGAAATAGCACGGAAGGGGCTAGATAGAAGCATGAAAATGACAAGTCAGAAATAAGCTATCGGCAACATGCAATATTTCTTAGAAAAGGTGTGTAAAGAGAAAATCAAATTTGACAACAGCAGGAAATGAAGCAAGCGGCAAAGCTTTTGGCATGATTTATACTTTTTATACAGTCAACTTATCGTTAATTCAATTGCCATTGCATACAAACGTTAGATGTAAGTTGATAACTGAATACATGAAGTAAAATTTAGAAAATATAATTCTATTAGTTTTTGTATATTGAATTGAAGGTGTGGCATTTGATTTCATGAAACATTTTATTTTTCACTGCACTAATGCACTGTCATGCCTGAAAAACGCAACTGTTGAGGATGATTTATAAATTTGGGGCATCATGAAACTTTTCCTTGTCACTATATTTTGAGCTATTTTTGCCTTACCAGCAAGATGCGCAATCCTAGTTAAATGTTAGAGATTCAGGAATTAGCATAAACGTGAATTTTATGCATCAAAGGAAAGCTAAAGTAAATTTCAATAACAGCTACCAAGAAAAATTAACGAAGTATATTAAGTTTTTGATAAATTTCTGTTCTCAGTACTTTAATATACGCACATGCGACAGGAAGGTAATTCCAATTCTAATGATGTTGACGTTGCTCATTACTGCGTTTTAAAGCAGATGGGATGAAATAAAAAAACCAGACTACCTGACAAGATAACAAGACTTTCGATATGGTTGATGGTTTAATTTCTCCTTAAATTTGTTGTAAAACAATGCGGTTTAGAATAACACGCTTGATTTTCAACTTCCTGTGCTGTGTCTAAACAAACTATGAGTTTTTCATTGGAAATTCGATGTTTACCCTATTATCAGAAAAAAATTATTGTGGCGTAGCTAGATTTAATCACGTAGTAGTACCACGTGTTTATTATCCATAAAGTAAAATACTTATGGAATTAATGCAACAATATATTTTG
This sequence comes from Entomobrya multifasciata, assembly GCA_034693345.1. Classification (NCBI taxonomy): domain Eukaryota; kingdom Metazoa; phylum Arthropoda; class Collembola; order Entomobryomorpha; family Entomobryidae; genus Entomobrya; species Entomobrya multifasciata. Next base: position 8,374 of record JAQFXM010005939.1, on the reverse strand, counting down.
CAATTATACATAAAATATCGCTTTATAAGTAGGCGAAATTAATTATTTTACGATTCGTTTTATCTGGGTACATAGAATACTATAAGGGTACTTGCACTTGTATTAATAGTTTGATTAGAGGGATAAAAAGGTGTTCGCTTTTGGTAATTGTAAATCTTATTTTGAAAGTTTGAGTTTAACACAAGCCACACGTACTCACCCGTATCATCCAAGCCAAGCGAACCAGAATAGTGATAGATGAGAACGACCAGAATGGGGTAATCCAATACTTGGTGTTGTCTATTGTTGTAGATGTAGAATTCTTATTACTGATCAAACAAGCTGAGTACTTTGTTTGACTAATTTTTATGTTCAATGAACATTCTAGTTGGAGACTTTGAGAGTAAGGTGATGCGATATAGCCTTTTTGGATTATTGGTTTGCATTAAATGTTTGGGGAAAGCGGATGGCTGGTATTAACATACATAGCTTGCAAAAAGACTTAAAACAGACAATACAAAGAATATAGATACTTCAATATTTTAAATCTGTATTGAAAAGATGTTCTAAACTGACAAGTTGTTGTCAGCTACAGACTCAAATGTGAAGCATTTAAGGAGAAACGACGAACAAAGATGTGCACATTTTAAACGAATTAATAGGTTTCAAATGCAAAAAATATGTACCCACATATACTAATCATCAAGAACCTCACGAAACAAAAAAATCTTTTATAAAATTTTCTGGAATCGTGACGTGACACGAAATTTAAAGACCGATTCCAGGGAACATCGTATGGAGCTTATCTTTATCTTTTACTCTAATATTTTTTAAATAAAGAGGCAAGGATGATTTGTGGTTTTAATGTGGTGTAATGATAAAACTCTGATGGATGCATTTACAACATGTGAAATTACGTTTTGGATTTAATCAAGTTGAAGGCTAGCTAAGAAGCATGTGTGAATAATATTTAAGCAGATATATATGATATAAGTAGGTACATACATAAAACAAATACTAATCGTAAAGTAATCAAATTGCTGTGCTGAAGGACTATCCAGTGAATCCCTGAGAAAGGTCTGTCCGTTGGATCGTTTTTGATGATTAAGCATTCACAACGTTTCAAATAAAGGTTATCATTTTGAATGCATAATGTATGTTCCTTTATTTAACCATGAATAAGGAAAAAGGGGAAATGAAAAGGGGGATGAGTTCCTGGAGACCGATCTATAAAAACAAACTTCTGATGAACTCAATTGTTATGTATATTGTTTTAAAGCTGCATTGTTGAAGCGCTAATTTCGTGATATCAACAACATCATCATTAGTGCACAAATTCTCTGAAATGAAAGGCTTGACTCGTTAAATAAAACAGGAGGAGAACAATAAGGGAATAATATAAAAGGCCCAACAGCAACTCCGAAATTTCAGTGTAGTCCCTATCGTATATATCCACTCAATCAAAATGATTATTCTTCTCCACGCGAGACGCGCGGGTTATTATACGTTTGTGGATTAGTTCATGGTGTGTTAAGTTATCATCGAAATCTAATGAACATTTTCAGACGTTCATTTCCGATGAATTTATCAAATGGATTTGGATTATAGGAGTTCTGTGTGTGTGAGAGAGACAGAGAGAGTATAATAGTAGAAAAAGGTATCCAGAAGCAAGGACAATGTGATTACAATGGAACAGCACTGTCGTGACTGAAGTAACATGACTATGACGAGGCATATTATATCATATCATGGAAAACAACATTGTGAAAGAGTAACACATAATATTATGGACAATGGCACAAAATTGTGTTTCTTTCTCAATGTGAATATGAGCATTGAGGATAAAAAATACATTTTTTCAATTTACTAGGAAATCGTAATTGCACTCTTTTTGTCTCAGTCTGTTGGGGTATGATAATGATAGTAAATTTCCATCCCCTTTCTTTTCATCCTTTTGCCTTTTCAAAAGACACTGGCGTTTTTGTCTTTTTCCTTGCGTCTAGCCTGGAGTTTTTGGTATTGAATTGTGGAAGTTGTATTATTTTATTTATCATTTTTTCTACGCGTTTGTCATATTTTTCTTACTTTCTTAGTCATTCTTATACAATGTATATGAATTTACTGGCGACATGATATGATTTAACTTTCAAGAGTTACGGGTATGGCTGTACATTTAATAAAACTGCCTGGAGTTCTGACGAATGCAAGTCAACTCACTTAAGTCACTGCCAGCCATGTCGATTCAATTCAGTTAGGTAAGTATGGATATACATTTTTTTGTTCTAAACAACTGTAATGTTTTATGTTGAAACGATTTATTTGGAAGCTTGAAGCTCTCCTTATTTTTTATTTTCTATGAATCCACATCGAATAAAAAATGGGAAGATGGTAGGTCCTTGAGAATCGAGCTTACATATTAGCATTTCTATGAAAAGTTTCTGGTATCCTCTTTCCTCTCCAGAATTATGGTAGCTTTTTTGTGTAAACATATATTATTTTCTTCGAAGTAATTTCCAATCCAGCCTTGTTTTTTTATCTTTTGATTTATTCTTATGTTATGTCAAATCAATCAAGGTAAAAGCGTACTTATGCTTGAGGTCGTGTCCTCATTGAACATTGTATTCGTCAAATGTTTTGTAATTTGTAAAATAAAATATTAGTATGCCTTATTGAACAAAAAGTTATACAAATAGTATTTTTGGGAAATGTCAAAGTTTAAGATAATATATCCATTCAATAGAGATAATAGCCATTTATTGCAAATTGAATTGAACCCACGCGCTTATCGTAGACATTTTTCTCAAAACTATTTTATCGTAGTGAAGTTATTTGAATTTTGTGAAATGCTTTTTACTAAATGGCTATTAGACGAATTTTCCATTTACTATTGTCAATTCACGTCATGTGCCATCACCGTAATCATAATCAGATTCTTTTCCATTCCATTTCGTTACAATCAGCAGGAAGTTTTCTTAGAATCAATCTCGAATTAAGACCACATTTTCTACATAACTTCAAGTGTAATGGACATGAAGAGAGAAAAATGGGAAATGAGAAACGATGCATGGACGACAGACCTCATGTTGCTGTCCTACCTTGTTCCTTCCTACAGAGTGGACCTATCAATCAAGGATTTCCTGATAACTTCCTTGTAGCTCTAACAAATCAGTTTTTAGCATTTATGTACAATTCTTCGAATTTACTGTCGTGAAGACGCAAAAAATATTTGTCATTCTTATTGATTTGTATCATGTAATTTTTTGTCAGCAACTTTATTCGTAAAATAGAAACTCTGCTCTGCACGTTGCATGAATTATTGTGTAGCATATTTTATACACATTTTGTATCAAACTCACCCGGAATTCAATGTTCGCTTAAATTGGAAATACATATGAAAATTAAAATAACAGCCTCTATTATTATTAAAGAAGTGTTGATGTATGTACGTACTAATTTAAAGTAATTGTTCCCAAGAATTTCTGAAAAGAATCAAACACAATTCTATCCTATGGCTATGTCCATTTCGGGGCAAGCATGCATAAATAAGCGCTCATTGAACTCATTGTTAAAATCAAAATTTAAGTACAAGGATTACTCATAACAATGACTCAGCACTTTGATTATCCTCAAGCATTTATTTAAATATCTTTCTCTCTTTTTCTCTTGTACGATTTTTTCTCTTTTTTTTGTTTTGCTACCCCTCTCGACATGATTCATTGTTCAGTTAACATTTCCCACTACCCCCACCACACATAAAAATGACTGGCCACATGTACTGGCCGTTCCTGTATGTCTTTATAAACAAGAAATCTTTTCACTCTATTAAGTACACCTTTATATGACACGTTTAATAATAAGACTTTGAGATAAAATGTTTTTATTCTGTGAATAGTGATTATTACTGTTATTAGAATATTCATTTTGAATATCTTGTATTATGGTATCAACTCCCTCCATGCACCACTGCTGTCTCACATCGTCAGATAAAGAGTGAGTGATAAAGCGATTAAAATGGACTTTGAAAGATGACCAACGATTATTCGCTTTTTTACATTATTCATCTGCCGCTGTGCCAGTCGCTTTATTTTCTTCAATCGTTTTAATGCATTTTTATCCTTACTCATGTTTCTAGTGAAAAGAAAACATTTTATAAAATTAGTAATATCATCATTCCTAAAACTATGTCGATAACTTCCCTTACACAGCTCATTAAAGGTGTAGAGCACATAGACACATCGTTTTATACAACTGTCGACTTGTCTAGTTGCATTGCTTATCAGAAACTATTACCATCCTATTTTTTTCTATTTTTAAGTACTTCAGTGTGACTTGGGTACACACGACAAAAAAGTAAAAATGTTGTGGACTTCTGAAAACAAGCATATAGATTTTTATTGAATAGAGATTCTTTGAAAAAGTATGTAATTTTTAGTTAATGTTCTTCGTTTTCGTCCTCATGCTCTTGATCTAGTACCTAGAATTCATTCTTCAAGTGAATTTCAGCAAATTGACGCTTTTAAAAGAGGTCGTCGTTCGGCACTTGTCTGTCCTCACTTCTCACACTTCTTTGTCGACCATATACATACTCTTCAGTTTCCCCACCACCACCCCAGCAGCAGCACTATCATCAACCACCGCCGTGATATGTTTATACTAGGTTGAAGTTGAAAATGAATGATGATGTTCATGCTCACGCTGCTAATGTGATGTAGATGAATTTTCATCTTTATTTCATTTTTCATCAGACATTATTCTGCTAATGCGCTATATGGCGTTTAGTGGATTTCCAAGAAAATTTAGCTTTCCTCCTCACTCGAGGAGATGAATTTTCTATTAAGAGTTGACGATGATGTAGACTACATCATGTAGTACATGGAAAGCATCAGTATAGAATTGATAAAAAGTGACATAGAATTCACTCACGATCACTTTGTATGGTATGATGAGTATCAAACTATCACTATATATCATGTTTTGTCATAATCATTTCCAACATCATGCATCATTTATAATAGCATTGATTTTACTTTCATTCACGACGATGACGTCCTTTTGAAACCCATTAGAGGAGTTTCCTCATTTACAACCTTTGTACATTGAACTTTCCGAAAACCGATCTAAACGAGTTTTATGGGTCTCAATAGATTAAATCAGCGTTTGAATCTAGAAATAGCCTGAATTTAATAATTCTTGTGTAATGTAATTCATTTTATCAAGTTTGAAATCAAGTGGTTCACTACTACAAACTTTTTTAAATAACTGAATAGGCAATGATGACACATCCAGTAATTAAGTACATTGCCACGTGTAGATGTATGAACTAAATTGAAAATTTCAAATTGATTCAGAAGAATTAATTAGCCTTTAAAAACGCATATTTCTAAAGTTCCAACATGGCATATATTTTGAAACTGTTATAATAACTGAATATAGTCATATCGTTGTACTACTTCTCGTCTTAAATTCCTACAAAACAGGATGAACTTCAAGCAGACAAGTAAGTGGGTTGTTGAAAGCAAATTTTCCTTCCTTAGTTTTAGAATTCTTGGAATTGTAAGTATGTACATGGATGAATATCTGAACCTTATAATTTGTATCCTATCTGGAAAGTATGTCGTCACGTCATCAGCGTCAGTGAAAATGGAGTTAATGTTCATGTTCATGATCACTCATACATCATAATATACTCTTAACGCAACTCATTTGGATGTTCAGCTCAAATTCTCAAGACGATGATGATGAGATGAAAATACTTAGATAGAGATTCCCATTGGGAGTAATTATTATGCATGGAAGGGCGTTACTGATGTGGACTGGAAAATCTTGAAAAGCCTATTTCATACTCTAGTCAGCACTAGCGGACCTGAAAATTTATGATTGCGCTCGTGTTCGTTCTCCACGTGTGGGGTTATGTTAGATTTGGATCCATTCCATCATTTCATTTACACATTCACAGTTTGCATATCAAGGTGAATATCTGTGAATGTAATGCATTTCGATCTCTGTTTCTAGTATATTCTTAAAGTTTACAAAAAATCTGCATTTCATTTTAGCAGAGATTTCATTTGGTACATAATTCACTGTAATCCGAATTGGGAAAAAGTTCTTACGAAATACGTAAGTAAACGGGTCATAAATCGTAGACAAACATGGCATACAAATCCGCTCACACTATTATTACTTTATTGCGTAACTTTTATAGTACTTATAGACATTTTATTCTACCCATAGACATTTCAGCCTAAAGGCTAATGGTAGGGTGTGAATTTTAAGGGGAGGTAACAAACTACTGTGAAAACAAAGGATGTGGTCAATCCAAACAGGTTTGGGTTGGTAATAATAACAGCGAACGAACAACAACAAGTCAAGTCTAGGCGAATTACCAAGAAATGAATGGAGAAAGGAATTCTTGGAATACTATAAGCTGACATTTTATGCTTTGCGCTGCACCAGGAGGGAAGGGCTAAGGAGCACTAGCATTTTCGACTATTTTTATTAAAACTTTAGCGTTGGTGTTTAGGGGCTTGCTACATGCATATAAAATTAAAATTCTACACGTCTATATTTGGGTGTAATGATCTTGGTTGACGTGTAGTAGTTTCGTCTTGAAATGAAACACAATTTCTGAATAGTGAATCAAAGTATAATAAAACTTTCTCCAGGACTGGTAAAAAACAATTATGAATAGTTCATATTGATATACGATTCTAAATTACAGTTTTAACGAATTCAGTAGTTCATAATATGCGAAAAGTACGAAACGCAAATACGTATGATAGCACTATGTATGATTTAATGAAGGCACTCAGGCACTAGACATAATGTCGCTCATTTCAAATGTTGATCATTTTATCAGAAAATATCAGTCAATATAGTTTTTTCACAAGTTTCAATTAACATTTTTTTGCTAACTTTATCTACATAGTTATATTAGATTGAAGCTTAAATGGAAACTTTTATGATATACTTTTGGATACTTAGAAGTATCGAAATCTTCAAAGATAGACACATAAATTAGATCAATTTTTAAACAAGGAATTTACAGACAACCATCACTCATCAATCACTACGCGGAACATTAAATCCATGCATCCGTTTTGTTTGAAGTCGTTTTGCTTAACGGAAAATTCTTTGAATAGGAAATGTGAACTTTTGAAAGAGCTGCAATGATCGTTTAGAAGGAAATTCTGTATAATGTGCTTTATTTAAAGCTCGCCAAAGGGCTTCTAATGAAGTGCCTCTAACAAGTTAAAAAGATGAAAAGCTGGGAATCGACATTGATCTATCTATGTACATTTAAAATTGAATGGAAATGGAAAATAGTATTAAATCCTAGAATCTGTTTTTAGGCAAATCGAATACCCTCAAGGGACCAATTTCAACAACATCAGTTATTCGTTAATTCTTGAACTCGAGTGATGCGATATTTAAAATTAAACGTTTTATTGTCATGAAAGCTTTTGAAAGTAGACCATAAGTATAAAGCTTCGCTTTCATTTGATCGCATTCATACATTGACTTTCACTGGAATCTCAGTCGAAATATTTGCATTGTCATTTGCCACCACAATTTCAAAATTTTCGAAGAAAAATCAGATACAGAACAGTCAAAGATTTAGGTATCATTTTTAATGCAACTTCTATTTATGTATGGTGTATATTTCGATTTTGGTTAGCGCAATAAAGCATTGAAGTGTTAAGATTAAAGTAGATAAGCTGTATATGGTTTAATATGTTGATTAATGACTTAAATTTAATTCAAACGAATAAGGGAACTGTTGCATTGTCCTGTCCAAAGTTGCAATGCATTTCGAAAGTTTAAAATATTACTGCCGAGTCAACTTCAATCGTTATTTGATCCCTATCATAATTTCATACGTACATACTTGTCACAACACGCCTTTTTCTGAAAACTGCTGACACACAACAGCAAGCCCTCTATAAAGCGGAACTTAAAGGGTGGTGGCATGAAAATCTATTTTTAGGCAATTTCAAATAATGATTCTTAGAAAACGCCAATTGTGATAAGATTTTTCTCTAATATTCATATTCGTTTACTTGATGTAGTAGAAAATCCAAATGCAGTATGTACTATGTATGTACATCTTTGCAATTTTTTTATACAGAATAATACATTGGTATTTTTGAAGTTTTTTCTGATTTTGAAAAGGTGACGAAGAAAGGGATAAATGCTTTGTTGGAAGGTCCCTTTGCTGAGACAATTGCGAGATTTTCATTTCATGGCTGGTCTTTGGCTGACATGACTGCTGACGAATTTCAAAAAATGGAAAAGAAATTTAGGTCCTATGACATGATTTAGATTTAGACTGATAAAAATGTACAACTTTTTCAAGCAAATTTTAACAAATCAGAAGAATTCAATTGAATTTATAGTG
>JAQFXM010005938.1:0-14075 GCA_034693345.1 Entomobrya multifasciata | reverse complement strand
CTTGTACACATTGGAATTGGGTGCCAAAAGATATCAGTGGCGTTTGCAGAGTCTCTCCATGAAATTCATTTCCGTGGAAGGCATCAAAGGAATTTCTTGGGCAAGTTTTTTGCACATTTTATACCACTTTTGTGATACATTGGAACATTTGCGTTTGGAAGCTACTTCACAAGATTTTGTTAACCTAACTTATCAAAATCGTGATGATGAGTTGGACAGTCAGCCAGTTTGCCATTTTACATTTCCAAAATTAAAACTTTTGGCAGTTTCTTACGCGTTTTGTTGTCTCACAAGGAAACACCCAATGATTGTGCTTGTTAAGAAATGTGAAAAATTACAAAAACTCCAATTTATTCATTCCACTATGTTTGAAACCCAATTAAATTTGGAACTCCCTATGAAATCTTGGCTGCACCAGGAAGGCTTATGCAACGAAATTGAGATATCACACGTTTCTTCAGATACATTTTAATTTATTGAATATTTTATGTTAGACAGTGTGTGGGGAGATAAGATACATTTTTAATTAAACACTGTTTTAGAATTTTGATAAGGATTTATAGAAAAAATGAAATAAAATTTATATAATACAGAGATTGGACAAACTAGAAACTTTCTGGCGTTTATTAATACTTTATGTTGAAATAGTCATGTTATAAAAATAAAACCTACGTCGTAACATGGAAAATTCTAAATCGTATTAACATTTCATGGTTGCCGTTGCTAATGTATAGTGCAATACGGAAGCACTAAAGATTAGGACACTTTTCTCTTAGGAACAATTTTGCTTTAAATGTCATTTTAGATCATCATGTCTTGTCATTAAGTCATTAACTTATCTCCTTGTTTAGTTGTCACTTTTGGATTAATTCATTTTACTTAATTGGAAAAATCGATATGGTTTACAAAAACATTTTTCGTTTTACAAAAGTTTTACGAAATTCTTTGTCACTTTGTCATAGCCAATGAATGTAAACTTCGTTAAGTTGTTAGCCAAAATTATTCAAGTTCTTCAATTAGTACCGAGTATCGACACATGCACGCACGTGATATTTTTAGAGAACGAATTGCATCCTTCTACCACAAGTATCGCTTATTGCAAATTCCAAGTAGAATGATGATCATCTCGTAACCCACGTAACCAATAAAATGAACGATAAGCAGTTTGTAAAAAATTCCAAGGCTACCTAATTGATAGTCCTTGTAGGAGAACTTGTACGTATCTGGAACAGATTCGGTACTTGTCATACTGTTGGAATGAAAAGAGAGTCTGGTTTGAGTACAAACTATGTTATTATAACGTCTTCGTTCATTAAATTGTCCTATTGGATTCCTAACGCTGCTTAACTTGCCCTTGTCACCAAAATGGCAATAAAGTAATTTTAGAAACTTACCAAACCATTTGGTGTATTTGTGGATTGGATGGAGTTTGTTCGCTGTAAATCAAGCTATTTATTTCCATCATACGACAACTCCAATTTTTTTGCTAATTTGTGAACGACAGTTTGGATTTTTTATGTTGCCTAAACAAACAGGAAAAATCAGGAGTGAAAACATTGCTTTCTAAATTATGATGCTTGCAATGTAATACAGTATTCTATCACAAAGTTTGGTGATAAGATTTTATTTTCGGTGCGGTTACGTACATAATTCGGGTTTCATGGTCACTTTGAACGCTTGTTCGAAACAAATTGATATCGAGTATTTTGGAATCCATAATTCCAATAATGTTGATTACAGTGAATGGAAATTTCATTTTTTGGTTTTTCTGTGTTGATTAATGCTTTACGAACCGAACTACGGAACGATAAGAACTAATCTTTTTAACGAATTTAATGTGGCAGATCGCTAAGTTCTAAAAGTATTACATTCTGAAACTTTATTTTAAATGGCCACTGTTGATTTCAGCACTGATGTACTGCAGACGTCTTCATCTTCTAGCCATTCTATTAAACTACGTTTTCCACCAAGGATTAATTCTGGTTTTAGTTGGGTTACTTTTTGTACACATTTTTGTCTTGTTGATCTATTCCATTACAATTCATTTTTATAGTTTTTCAACTCAGCTTTACTTCGCTCTCGTACTTTTTGATACGTTATTTTTGGTTATGATTGTGTTTGGACAAGCCTCTAAAATCCATCCAAAATCAGTAAATTTATATATTCAATGTACAAACTTGCTCACCAAGCCAACAGCCAAGCATAAGTAACAGATTGTATTTCCAGAAAAATGTTAAAAGTTGGTCTCCCGTTCGTGTGAAGTTTTTCACAAATAACTTTTTCGACAGGTTGACTGCATTACATATATGTGTAAATGTTTTGCATGACAATGACAGGCAATATACTTCTATAAATATGATTAAAATTAAACAAACTCTCTTCAAAATATTAATTTTATAAATGCACGAAATATATATCTTGTCCGTTATACATCATCGCTTCTCTTTTTAAAATTCCACATACACCTCTCGTCCTCACCTATGCATTTAAAAATAGAAATAAATGATCATAAAAAACTGCAAGAAAAGCCCCCTCTCTAACACATTTATTTATGAACCTCTTTTTGTCGCAATCATAAAACCATAATAACTCATGTAATTCTCCAATAAAAATAATAACCAACACCCCACCCCAAGTTTACTTTAGCTTGCTCTGTAATAAATTACAATTAAAAACAATAACATCTCATTAAAGTTTTTAAAACAGCTTGTCTAACAAGCTATTTTATAGTTTTGTCAGAATAAAATGTGTTGAATCCTAGCTACTTCTGCTGCTGTTGATGTTAATCTCTAGTAACCCTTTTATGTTTTTTTACAATCAGTACATCGTCATCTCCATCCGCCAAACAGCAGAGATCACGAGACACTTTTTGAATACAAACAACTTAATTTTTTAGTCTTGCGGTCCCCCCTCGAGAGTGTTTTGCCGTTTCGGAGGAGAAAGATTCACAAATGAGTTGTTTCGCTTGTAATTTGTGATAACAAATGCATAATATTCTTGCCAAGATAAAGATTTAGATTGACGATGACTCTCATCTTATGTCAAACTCATTTAGCTTGTTATCTTATCTTCTTTTTTTGTATAGAAATTGCCATTTAAAGTAAAAAATCAGAAAGCCCATTTTAGGGAGTATCATTTAGTATTATACAATCTAAATAATTATTATAACGTTTGTTTAGCATTGAAACTGTGAGGTAATGTATGCATAGTTTTATAACATTTCACTTGATCCCATAAATTGTCAAAAAATTTATGATGCTGATGGCAGTTGCGCAGGTGAACAAGGTAGGAAAATGAAAGAAAGATAATTGCAAGTAAAATATATTATGCAAATCAGGTGTGAACAAGATGGTGGTAGTGTTGGCCAATTTCAATAGCTATCAAACAAGAAGAGATAATAAATTAAAGATGAATTATTAGATAGCACCTCATTCCATACACTTTATCGAAACTTTACTTAAGTCTTAATTTCCTCTAGCTTCACCTTCCAGTCATTCTTGATATCTGACTTATTTATTTTCATATGGTCAGCCATAATTTCGACATAACACCTGTCACTACTTCCTTACATCGAATGAAAATCCATGGTCCATCATCATCGTGATGATAAAAGCATGTTTGTTATTACTTCTTTGTGAGATGAGAAGGTGAGAAAACTGCAAAATAATATTTGGTTTAAATGAATGCGTAACCCTTTTAATTACGCAATAAATATGCAAGTCAACAAGCAACACTGAATTAGGTTTAAAAAAAAGAAGCAGCAAAAAACAGACCAAGATGAAAATTAATTTGATGAAATAAAATGCTCCAGGGGGAATGTGCGACGTGTCAGTCATTTTGAGTGTGTGTCAAGTCAACAAGTCATTCGTCCAGTAAAGCTACATTACATAAAAATAATTACCATTTTTCATTCGATATAGCATAAAAATGGATATTTTACTAGTAAAGAGTTGTACATGGGGCGAAGTAACACGCTTCAGGAATGTTGCTTTTTACAAAAAGATAAAAGTTGAAGTTGAACTAAAAATTCATTTTGTGAGAATATTAACGTGAGAAAGATGATGTTGACGAAAGTGAACTAAAGTGTTTTTTAAACGGATTGTGGCTTTTTTGGATAAACGAGCCAGCTGCGTGCAAATAATATGTGTAAAGTACACACAATTTAACAAGAATGATGCGGATGGACCAACAATGAGAGTGTCATTGACGATGTTTTTGTACCAACAATAATGGATGATCTAACCAAAAAAATCGAGCTGTAGTCCCTAAAAGTCCTTGCGATTCCAGTTTGCTTTCCTGCAACGCTCTTGACATAATGATGATGTTAGTCCAACTGTGAGACTGTCACATTTTCTGCTTAAAATATTACTGTGTGGTAAATGTCGGCTGGATATATCGGGGTCGTTCATGTAGTTCAGCTCGTTGTGCAATCTTTTACTTCATCCATGCAACCAGAATACTTGCAATGTGCTTGGTTTTAATTCTGAATGCCCCCATTCTCATTCATTTGAAGTTGCCTACTTAAAATCGTAAATCAATCTGTATCTCAGAAAAAACTGTTCGCCAAAAAATAATTGACAAATGACAGGGTGAACTGGTACATCCAAATCAAACGCAATTCTTTGAAAATCAAATCAAGTCAGCGTTAATTTGCATTTTTTAAATTTCAAGGTTTTAAACATTTGGATTGGATGTTAGACAGCTCATTTCATTTTTACTGCATTTTGAATTTGACATTTCTATCTAACCATTCATGTTCCTGTTACAATGTAGGTCCATAAATGAGCGTATCTCTTTCCTTGTTTAATTTCTCTTCCTGACTTCCCCGAAGTGAGACTCAAAATGTTCATTCTAAATGATACTTGGCTGTACACCCAATAAATATTATTTATCTATGCAACTTGGACATTTGCTGTGTCCATTCTATTTTTTACGCTTCCAATTTACTCACCTGTCTGTATTCATTTTCATTTAATCTTGCTCTCCTCCCATTTAAACATGTGTAAACATTTCATTTCCTCCTCTTCAATGCACTCTTAGAAAAAAAGTTGCCCATCATCACACACAGTCATACTTAGAATGAATCCTCAGTAGTTTTTCAAAATGAGATCTCTAACAAAACTAGTTTCTGACTTTTAGTCACTTGACCATTCACAAAAAAATATTTCATTTTTTATTTGAGTTACTAAAGCAAATGCCAATTTTGCAAAGTAACAGTAACATTAATTAACTTGGACATTGTAAGCAAAGTAGTTGGATTTCCAGTAACTTGGGTAAAGTTAACAATTCACGAGCAACCAATTTTGCCACGCGTACATGGAAAGTTCAAACTTTTTTAGCACAAACATTTTTTCGCCTTTCACTACCAAACCATAAGAGCGAACTGCAAGTTCAGAAAGTCAAACTGCGTAGCCGACAATGTGACAAACTTTATTAAATATGATTATTATTAGAATTCTAGTTAATCCCATCCCATAAGCTATAATGATGGCTATGAAGGTAGATTATCATCGATTTCACTCTGAAGCTTGTTTAGTTACTAAAATTGCGTGAGTGCTTGTATTACACGGGTGAATGTAGCCTGTAAACATGAAACAAGAGTTTCTTCTCAAAACAAAATGCTAAAAGTTACTGTAAATTGTTTGACTAATGGTATGTTTAGCAACAAGCAAAAAATGTCAATTTCTTTTTCCCTTGCAATTAGCTGGGATTCCCTGTTTTTGCTTAATTTTCTACGTTCATCAATAGCATAGCAAATGTATCATGTATGAAAAAATTGTATGCACGCCATACCATCTCATCTCATTCCACCATGTCATTATTATTATGATAATGTAGTGGAAAAAGTTGCGAAAGTTTTTTTTTCTCCACTATTGGATTTTTTGGTAGTGTGGGAGGAGGAGTAGGCCCGTGAGTGAAGTAAGTGGATTAGTAAGTCTAATGGAATGAATATTATGGGATGGGATACTATTATTGGTGGCGGGTGTGACGAGGCCGTTGTGCCGATGATGGAAACCAATTTTTACATGGATAATTATATTTGCTCTGGTCATGTAACTACACCCATTTTTCCGGCTTGCACTCAAGCCAATTCAAACTAACAACCGTGATTTTTTTTTTCATTTTCATCACAATTTTTTTATCTAAAGATTATAAGACAAGACAAAATTTTGTGCATTTCCGTTGAACGGGGTAAATTGAGACTTACGTGCAGGTTAGCACTTAATGTTGGCTTGTCGTGGAATAAATGTTTTTGTGTTGGATTTAGTTATGTTATGACTTCACAAAGATGCCGCTGGCTGCTGTTCTGTTGTCATTATCATTATACAACCATCATTCAATCAATTTGTTATACCACACGCAACTTTTTTTCGCCTTCTGAGAACTTAACTCAGGCGCATATACAAAGACAGTAGTTTGCTCATCTCATAAATTTTTCTAGATCAGTCTTGTATACTGTATCGCCTCCTTTATTACACTTATTTCTTTGAAAAATTGCCAAATTTGTCACTTTTTACGGGTGCGGGTGGTGGTGGTGCAAGCGAAGCGAGCTCAGTAACGAGAAATAAAAAAGTTTGTTCTCAGTTCAGCTTGGGAAGGGAAGTACTCAGATCTCTTTGAAAAGATTTTTAGTAGTAAAAACTTTATTGGCTGTAAGCTAAATGTGCACGGATAATTATAGGACATGACCCATCACATCAAATCACGTGTATTTGCAATTGCATTCAAAATCCTCATGCAGTTTCAAGAAAAATCTTAATAATGTACTAATACCGTTTATCATCACATTGTTTAGTTCTTCAGTCAAAATAACTACCTGTAATTATATGAATGTAGCCATTTCGACATCAAAAAAATAACCAAAATCCACCAAAAAAACCTGGAGGGATCACTCACTCATGTCAGTCATGTACACGTCACTTCACAAAATCACCTTCTCAACAATCTCAACAACCAATTTTCAAATTCTCGCCCATGTCATCAATCAAGTCATCTTGCGTGAACATCATGATCATCCTATCTCATTCATAACGCACAGTTAACAGACAGAGAAATATTTCCAGAAGACATGCTTGCTAAATACGATAAACTGCATTTTCCTCTGTCATCTATGTGGTATATGGTTTTATACGTGTACCCACTCCTTTCACTGCATCATTTACTCTGTGTGCACTTTATGCATAACAAAATCAAGAGAGATGCTCTTGATTCTGGAAGATTTCCAGTATCGTCGAACGAACCTCAAAGTCATTATCATCAGCAAAAACAGCAGCAGGAGCAGCAAAATTCTTGTTCCCAATATAATTTGATCAAAGATATCACGCACATCGTCGTACTATAATAAGCATGATCATATCATCATCGCCATCATCATCATCATTACACATATTAAATTTATATCGTTAATCCAATTTAAAATATTTTCATGCGTCTACACTTGATCATGACTGCTCATTGCATTCATTCGGTGCATTGCAAGCTTTAACATTTTCTCAGCTTCCAGCTGAACAAGTTGCTGCTGTTGATGACGGTGATGGTTGAGTATATGTGTTTTTTGTACAGTAATCAAAGTCAAAAGCAGAACAAGAAGTAGACTGCAAAATGAACAAGCTGTCTTTCGATGCACTTGACTTGACTTGAATATTTGCTAAGCTGCATACTTGCACCGCACCACCATCATGATCATCAAGGAGATCATAGTGCACCGCATCCGCCACAGACAAGTGAGCTGTAATTTAACCTAAAAAAATATTTATACCGGTAATAAAAGAGCAAACGGGAGGAAATTTACATTCGCTGCTAAAAAGTACGTTGTAAATAAGTACAATGAAAAATTATTCCTAGCAGCATGCTATTTTGTAAAAGAGAAGCTTTGAAGAGAAAGTAGTAAGAGAACAGACTGAAGATAAAAAGAGTTTAAATTATATGAAATGATAAGAACTTGATACTCTGTTTTAGGAGGTGCGCCCCACTATTCCAGTAATCACGATCATCATCTTGTTCATCACCACAAACATTCCATTTCAAATAACAACGATGATGACGAAAATAATTAAGTATTTTAGGTTTTTTTTGTTTGCAATGTGTCTTATGGCTTGGATCTCTCATAAATTGGTTGTAATGATTTTGGCAGTGGGCCCGCCGGAGAACAAGGCAAAAATAAGCTTGTTTAGTATTCAGTTCTGATTTTGATGATGATGATGACTAAAAGTCGATGAAAATTTTGAGATTGTGCTAAATTCTGAATGCTTTTATATATGTTGCGGTGGTGGTAATAAAAGGTAGTTTATATTTTAATATGGAATGCCATACGCACATCGTGTATAACGTATACACACAACACAGGGGCTCTGCTCTGCTGCTGCGAATGCGAATGTAAAGGCTCCAGGAAGGAAACTCTAATGGATTGGAATGTTCCTTTTATAGCTGCTTGGTTTTCTCTCATGATTTGGTTTTGGTATGCAATCTCTCCAAAAAGCATAAAGAAAGCCTGTAATCAGTGGATGACGATGTGTAAAAGAGAATTGCAGAATGACGTGATCTATGAACATTTAGTTTTACGAGAAGTACGTGCGTTTCAAAAGTCACGTGTCACACATGATCCCGATTAGCACTATGAACACTACTGACTTTTGACTTTTTTGCAGAAAAAAATAGGTTGCGTTAAAGAAAGCAATTTGGTTAGAAAAGTGGGCATGGACGAACATGAGCAATATTGTATGTATGTATGTATGTTTGTGTGTTTGGCGTGAATTGAATTTAATTTGCTAAAAAGGCAACAGAAAAATGAATAGGGTGAAAATAGCAGGAAATGGATACGGGCTTGACTTGCCTCTTAAGAAAAAGCGTATTTATCATTTTACCCCTTTTCGTTCATACCAAATACGGTTTTGTTAAAAAGCAGACGCGACGTAAGTAAGTAGGTAATGTTATAATAGCCAAGCCACCTGGCCAGAATACAAATTAGTAATTTTTCACTAGAAAAAAAAGTTATGCGATGTATAGTCGGTCGGGTTGGTCGGTTTATGACATAAAAAAATCAAACAGTAAAGTAAATAAAGTGATTACCTGGTCACGACACGAGAGGACAATAATGATTTACTTTGGTTTAATAGCCTCACGTTTTTTTATGTTGGTTTATATCGATGGCAAAAATGATAACAATGAAACAAAGTAAAGAGGAATATACGAACTCTTTGGCAATTTTCTTAAGTAAATAGAGAACTTATCTTGATAAGAACTTTTTTAGTTGGAAAACCAAATTGGACACTTGGGTATTTTTTTCTCAGGTTTCCCTTCAGACAAAAAGTAATTTCGCCAATAATCTAATTTACTTAGCAGTACAATTTTCATACCTGATTTTCTCTTTTCCACTAAATTCCATTTTAAATTTGTAAAGTATACGTATTTCTTGACTTTGATTTAATTTTTCCTTCATAAATAACCCTTCCATTGTCCAAAGTAAACCATCCCATTGATTATTACTATGATTAGCGGCCTTCATTGCAGAGAGGTCCGTCCGACCACTTTCATTTTCCTTTTTTCCAAATTATACCTCTTCATAAATTGTCTTGATTGCATATATTATTGCATGCATGTTATATTTCATTCTTTGTTCGCTCGCTTTACAAACTTGGTTTTTCATAATAATAAAAAAAGGTATGGATAATTTCTTTGTGTAGCACATAACTACTTATTTGCATTTTTGATC
Source organism: Entomobrya multifasciata (assembly GCA_034693345.1). NCBI lineage: Eukaryota > Metazoa > Arthropoda > Collembola > Entomobryomorpha > Entomobryidae > Entomobrya > Entomobrya multifasciata. The sequence goes on along the minus strand of JAQFXM010005938.1, from coordinate 4,363 downwards.
ATCTCAAAAACTGTTTATTTTAGATGATGATTATGCTGATAGTGCTCGCTCGCCATTGCTAGTTCAGGTTCACTAGATCAAAATCTAGCTTAAAAAACTTGAGTAAACATCAGCAGCAAGTCAAAATCAAATCCAACCGACCGAAATATTGTGCATGCATTCGATCCGGTCTGGTCATGCGTGTAATCAAAACAGTCTCACAAACAACTTGGATAATTTTTTTTTGAATCTATTCCAATACCAAAAAAAGTTTCAAGTCAAGTTGCGGTGATGTGGTGTGTGGTGGCGGTGGTAAAATGCAAGTTTTAGATGCAGATGAGAAGAGGAAGAGGAGGATACGAAAAATCGTAAACCAAACTAAAACATGCTATTATTCTAGAAATAAGTTGCGTTCTTCTGGGCTGGGTAAAACTGTACAACAAGAACAAAAACTCATTTTCATACATTGATATTGTTTGTTTATTGTGACTTTTAATATCAAACTATTCATAGGAGCAATAAACAAGGCAAGTAAAAATAATAAAAGTATTGAGATAATGATGGGCTATGGAAAAAAACATTTTGGTCTGGTTTGTGATGTGATATGGTTAGAGGACCAGGCTACATACTTGGAATTTTGAATTGCACCAGGACCAGGGTCATTATATTTCTATGCGTTTGTTAGTGCTGTGCAGTGCACAGTGTAGCTGACGAGAATGATGATAAATGTGACGAGATGATTGCTTTTCGCTTCTTGTTCTTTTGGGTGTATGGTGTATGTGTGTGATCCTTATCAAAAAACACATGCACGATAGATTGTAATAATATCCCGCTTTTTGTCTAATAATAATGGTCATTGTTGATTGAGTGGGAGCAAATTGACTTTGATGGCGAATAACAACACAACACAAAATGTGCTGTTAAAGTTAATACGTACGTTTTGTATAATATTTCATTTTATAAAACGGCTACTTTTGATAGTAGGCTCATTACTAAATAAAAATGGCTGTTTTGATAAGATATTATCTTCAATTATAACAACTATGTGTGTGATATAATAATGGCGGTGATAATAATGATAATGTTAATTTAATGGGGAAAAAGTGAAAATGATGATTATTGTTATTGCCCGACTATTATCTTTATTGTTCCTTACCACGTTACTTTTATGGAGTGTCGGTGTAAAAATAATTGCCCCGTTAATGTTCAAAAATAACTAACAATTTCAATAGCTAGCTAACAAAGTATTTGATATCATGAAGGACAGGGCAGTCTGCAGGCCTTAAAGGAAAGAAAGCCAAGAAAAAAAGTTGGTTGTTAAGATCGCCTCCCATGACAACAAAAAGTATTCAGTCCAACTTCCATCCATATAATCCTCCGAGTTTTCGGTGGTGTTTTTCTGCAACTTCTTCACGGGTTCCGCTTTCCGCCTCTTTGTAACGGTCGGTGACATTCTCCGAGAAATTTGCTACACGTGACAAAAAGACAACATGAAACGAATTTCGACAATTTTTTTTGCATGTTTCATGTCCTCGAATCTTTTTTTATTTCTCAGGAGACAGCTCACTCAAATATTACTAACTCAGAGCTCTTGAGTGAATGCTGACCGTGGCCGTTGACATTTTTGTGGGAGAAAAGGAAGCAGGCATAAAAAATTGTATCATGATCATAAAGCTTTGTTTTGTGGTTGTTGTTCTTGTCTATGTCGATGGTGTACAACATGAAAATCATTTTGTTTATTCTTGCTATTTGTACTTTGTACTCTTTTACCCTTTCACTTGCGCAAAAGTTAAATTCACCCTGATATTCTGCATTATATCCCACCCTGCAGCACTCACAAATTGACAATGACACCGCAACACTACCACCACCTTGAAATTTTTTTGTAGCAAGTGAGCAGTAAAATGTCAGCGCACAAGCAAATCTTTTAAAAACTGATGATGATGACTTCAACTTGACTATATGAATATTATACACAAAATAAAATAAAAAACTCGTTCAGCAGCATTCTTTCCTTTTGCGTTTTTTTCATCCACCTTCTTCTTCTGTCTGCTGAATTGAATTGAGTCTCTTGTGGTGTCATTTATTGTTCCGGTATGGTGGTATGGACAATGGAGAACGACGAAACCGATCATATTCAAGAAAAAATCTCAACCCATTCATAATAATAATATGCCAATTGAGGAAAAAGAATGATGATGGTCAAAAAATGGTTTTCTGGTTGTGTCTGATCCTGATGTGGTTGCTTTTGGATATTTGCGTGCGATATTATCCGATGACGGATATTTTTTACTTTCATTTTTTATTGTATCTACCCACCTATTTAGCAGCGGTGGTGGTGGTGAAAAAGGACAGAAAACCGATGCTTGTCGAACCGAAGCACAGTAAAATTTATAGCTTATTATTATTATTACGAAAAAGTTTTAGCATAAGAAGTAAAAATCGTGTGTACTGCAGTAAAACCCAAACCGCAAAACGAAAAAATATTTTGGACTGGTTTGAATTTGATTGTTGGTCATGCATGCTGACTCTTTAGAGAGAAGTAAAAAAAATATGTGATATATCGCAAGGTTGAACGTATTTTTTATAATAATTTATTTCTATGAAATATAGTAGGTGGTACCAACAAAGCTTTCCGCTCTGGTAAAGTACATGTGAGTGTAATGGCATGTAGCAAGAAGACATGTTACTTCTAATTATGTATAATGAATCGGATTGCCATTTGCTATCATCGGAATTTCCCAATGGACACAATATCTCCTTCCTGACATGTCCCTTCCACCGCCAACAACAAAACGATATCTAGTTTTCATGAAAATAAAAAAATATCATGTTTTACAGCAAATTGATTTTTATGAATATTTTCTTCCATGTAACCAAGCAAATAGTGTGGTAAAATTATTCAAGGAATGCATTCGAATGTAATATAAAAACATTGTAATGACCATTGTTTCAAATGTTTCATAAATGCCGACTTTGGAATTTTAACCGCTAACTAAAGACCACCACCATCTTAGCAGCACAGTATACTAAACGCTGCCGTTGTACGTGCCTTTTTCTTGAAGAGACCAACCCTTCCTTCCTCTTTCACTTTTTATTGTCCTTCATCATTATAAATTCATCTTTTAGGGTGCTCCATGCTGGAAGCATGGATCATGGATGGACTACTGGACTTGAAAACAATTTTACAATAGAATAGAATAGTATACCACCAAAGAAATATTTCGTGAGTAATAAATTTTGTCGCTTGTTCATTTTCTTTTAATATTACGCTGCGCTGCCATTATGTATATATGCACGTTAGCAACTGTTCACACAATCGTGGGAAATGTGACGTGACGGTGAAAAATAATAATATAACTTAAAGGCAGCCGAGGATGGAGCACATGGGGATACTGTGTTCAAAGTTAAAAGATTCTTTCGTTAATTCCAAAAGTTATTGTATTCCATCAGACGAATTCTCGTTCGCATTTGTTTTTTTAAATTGCTACTGCCTGCGTTCGATTCAGCTACCGGTTTTTATTGTATTAAAACTTAAAATCTCACAAGCTTTGAATTAAATAACTCATTTGAAAACTCTCAGGTAGTAACTACCTTCAATTTAAAATGAAAACCGGAACCATAGGAAAAAGAAACCAATAAGATTTTCCAGTGAAATTACATATTAAACTAACAAGCATACAGTAAGCAGCTTATCCGCTGCGCTGCATACACACATAATAAAGTAATGCCGATAAATTAGAAGCTTTTCACTTCATTAATATATTTTATTACCTTTTAAACCAAGTAATTACAATAAATTATCTTTATTATTGACAATGCCAATATTGGCAGTGCCAGTGCCAAACACATTTTTTTAGCATTTAAACCAGCACTGCAGCGCTTTACCGACAAGACTGACAGGGAGCAACTTATTACTTTTCAGACAATAAACTTGGCAGTCCATTAGACCAACTTTAAAAAATAGAGATACGATGAAAGGCCATTTAAAGTTCAAAAGAAAATAATTGTTTTATTTTGCAATTTGTTAAAGAATTTTTTTTGTTTTATTATTACCAAATACATACCTATCTCACCTATCCAACTTTTAATTCAATTCAGCATACATTCAAGTTTCGATCATCATTTTTCCTTTCAATTTTTTAAAACATTTTTTCCATCTTTGGCCTGTCAATCAAAATCATGCTGAGAAACCAGAGAAGTCCATTAGAAAACTGAAAGAAAACAAGGTAGCTTGTGGTTTTTTTGTATACACTGCACTGCACTGCTATTGATGAGTTGACTGAATTCTCTGCGGTTGTCAAGAGCGAATGAGAAAGGATTATGCTCGTGTCGTTGTGTGAGAGTTTGGTTGTTAATTGCAGGTGAATTGAATGATTAGGAT
>JAQFXM010005937.1:0-14075 GCA_034693345.1 Entomobrya multifasciata | reverse complement strand
GACTCCCACAAACCTGCCCATTCGGGAAAATGGTTATGATTTTCGTAATCAGCATGAAAAAGTGTCTTAGAAAATATATTTTCTATCTGGATTTGTATTTACCCATCCCCCGACATGCATTGTTAGTTTTTTCTCAAAATGAATAGTATTGTACCCTTCAAATGACACCCAACCTTCAACAATGACATTTTGTATGCAAAAATATACATCCTAGCAATGTTTTCAAAGCGTACGTGTCTGTCACTTCAAAAAATAGAAAGATCGCGTAAATTTCCTTTTTTTTGTATTTTTTAAAGTGATCTCTGTTCTGTCTTTCTGACTGACTGACAATGCAAACTGACGTTTTTACTATTGTACCAGCTTTTGTCCATATGATACCCCATATTATGTAAAATAACTCGCAGAAGAATTGGCAAGTTCAAATTTCAAATGCATATAGTACAAAACTGTTTGTTTTGCAATTTAATTTTGTGCACCACGTGAATCTTCATACTTATATGTATGAGCTTATTGATTAAAAAGCAAAACAACACAACAATTCCATTATTTTCTTCACAACATTTGCTGCCCTTCTACTGTAAATTCAATTTCCTCTTCAATTTATTTCCCTCTTGTCTAAATTTCCTCCCTTTTTGTTTTATGTATTTTGGAAATAAACTCAATAAAAAATGTCACAAATTTTCACACATTTTCTAATAGTGTAAATTTGTTGATGTGATGTGATGAAACAAAAGAAAATTGAAAGTGGCAATGACACTTTATCTCAATATGCTACAAATAAAATATACACATAAAACCAAAGAAAGCACACATGAAAGAAAACATGTTTAAATCAACACAGTGTGGTGAAAGTCGTCGATGCTCCTACACAATTCCAAAGCTTTAAAGGGTTCAGTCAATCTGATGTTCTATTAGAAAAATGCCAATGTTGATTCGTTGACTGTAGAGGTTTGCGCTTTTTGTTAAAGGTACGTGTTTTCAGTACCCGTGCCACTTCCACTTGCTTGCTTTCATTACATGATTCTTGGTCTTTCTTGGTCCTTTCCCCCCTTTTTTACGTAAACTTGCACCAGAAGCAGACATATATTTTGAGCAAGCAAATATGTTTGTGTGTGTGAGCAGCTAATGGTTTTGCTCGATGTCGTGTGTAGATGAAGTAATAATAAAAACCAAATAAAGAAAGATACGGAACAAGCCAGCAGAGCAACAACGGAGAAAGCGGAACTCACACAACACCACAACCAAACAACACAAAACATTTTTGAACGGATATGGACTAAAGACAAGGGAGGTTGCCTACCGCATTATTACATACAACAATAATAACAACTTGACTTGACTAAGGTTTCGAGTGTATAAGAACTACTGCAAACCTAGAAAAAATATAGGTCAAATGAATGTCAACTTCACATGTCAGCCTAATTTTCTTCTTCGTAACTTTCCATTCCATGCATGCATTGACGATTGTATATCCGTTTTGTTAGGCTGTACTTCACGTCGTCTTCACCGTCGCTGACGCTGATGTAGGTACAGCAAAGATATATTTTCTTACATATTACTTTCTTATTCCTCTTATGCTTTGGAGGAGGAAAATTTGCATTAAAATACCACATAAAACAAGAGAGAGGGAGGAAAAACAAAAACAAGATATGTATCTATCCACTTCCACCACCACCTATTTAGTAAAAATAAGCATGAAATTGAAGTATAAATATAAATATATAAATGACATGTTCGTCCTTGCCACAAAATATCGTCGTTTTCATAAAGAAGTCGTTACAACGTCATATGCATGTGGTGGTATGAGCACAAGTATATTTTTTGTGCTATTATACTTGGCACGACACTATTTTTCCTTATGATGTCGAGAGAAAAGGCATAAGTGGTATTTGAGCAAGAAGGAGAGACAGGCAGGCACGATGGCGGTGGAGATGGGAAACATTATTATTATTACGAGGAAAATATGGCATGTGGAATTATTATTAATTTCCTATAAAGACATGCACACACACATAACCACGTACACATAAAACATACATGTAAAAAGGTCCATCCGCTTTTTTTCTCTCTCATGATATGCATAAACGTGATGTAATGCGAAATTGGTTGTAAGTGAGCAGAGAAACAAAACACAAGTAAAACGAGCCATCAGAGGAATAAACGAGAGAATAAAAATACACAAAAAAGAAAATCCACGTAAAGCCGAATTTAATATTGCCATTCGTTTTACCACCGCCACAAATGCCATTCCACCTCCACTTCCCCCCACCACCACACCACTTTACTTAACTCCATCCGCCGATATCCCAACATGCTTACATAATGTACAATTCACTAACAACTATGTTTTGTCCTACCTACTTCAACTTCATCCTTCAAGGTTTAAGTTGTCGCTTGAGCTTGTCGGCTTAAATTTTCAAAATTGTATTAGAACACGTAGCAAAGTAGTGGAGGAGGAGGATGGAAATGGAAAGTACAAGTACAGAGTACAAAGTACAACAACACGTAAAATATTACACATGCTTATCAAGTTGTAGCTGAAAAAATACCACTCTTGTAGATCCCCGTCAGGTAATATGACACAATCAAATAAAAAAGAGAAAAGTATTACTTTTTCCTAAACTGACTAGATGCAGAAGAGAGAAAATTCATTTTCTAATTGTGTGTTAATACAATAGAAAATAGAATAGAGCGAGATGGACATGAGTACTTCCTTTTGTGTGGCTACTTTAAAAATTTCATTACATGAATACCTATACATATAAGATGCATGTATAACTGCATATAATAAAACATTTGGTAAACACACAGGAAAAGCTTTGCATTCTTTTACTTCTCTCGTTTATTTTGTCTTTTTGCCGCTGAGAAAGAAATCTGGAAAATCCTTGAGATCAAAACCCCACACCATAACCACCACTACCACCACCACTGCCGCCAATTCAACCAAAACCGACATGTGCATTTATGAAAAGAAGAAGAGCTTCGGGACTATTTTCAACTCTTTTCTTGCTCTCTATACTATTTCCTGCTCTTTTAGTCTCTAATATAAATGTGTAGTTTTGTTTGTAACAAGTACAATAGGTATGTACATGGTTCGTAAATTCCAGTTACATTCTGGAAATAAAGCTGGAAAATCCTCCAGCGAAATAAAGTATTTTAGCCTTTTCTTCAGAGTCCTTTTAAACTCTAAGCCGCTTAGACAGGCATGCATAAACGTTACTTACTTCATGTACGCTCTCAATTTTCTCCAGAGGCATTTCAAAATCATTTCACTTGTGTTTTGTGACATGAACAGAGATAGGAAGATTTTGGTATTTGTGGTCGCTGGACTAGCTTCCACACAGTCCATCTACACGCCTCCCTCATCTTCATCCCCAAAAAATTGTCCGCAGGGAATATCATAAACCCACTAAAGTTATATTTCTTCTTGTATGATAATAATAATGATACAATATGATGCATTATGGTACGGTATATTATTTGTAAAAATGCAGAATGTGTAATCATCGTATCATTCTCTGTCATCATTCTAATATTACTCAGTTAGTAACGTAATATTACTCGGTACTCTTCTAACCACTGACTCTGACTATTATTGTGCAAAGTGTGGTTTTGCTTGACTTGTGTAGGAAGTCTAAAAATTTACCATAAAGTTATTATGCAAGACACACAGGCTAGGTACACACAGACACTAGACACTAGCAGAATTCCAGCACCATGCCACATGAAAGATATTCCTCTTTCTCTTTTTTCCCATTCTCACTCTCTTTGTTGCTGTAAGAAGCTAGAAGAGAGGTGCATCATGAATCATAAATAAATTATGAGTGCAATATAAAAATGTGCTAAAGTAATATGATCATGGTTATATGTTCAACAACTCGAAGCTGGCTTGGGAAAAGAGCTGCAAACTGCAGACAAGTGAGCAAAGATTTTTTTGTGGTGTTTCATGGAATATAAAAAAACAAGGAAGAAAAACAATTCATCATCATCATATCATAAAAGCTTTGTATAATATACTAGCAGAGCTTTATAGAACACAACAAACAACCAAACCACACATATAATATTTTGGTATAGCCATAAAAATGACCAAAAAGTCAGTAAAAAAGTTTAGAAGTAAATCGCATTTATGCATGAATGCCCATCTCTGTTTTTCACGTCATATAAAAACGTGTGGACATAAGCACGTGGAGAAATATAAACATCATATCACACCCATCCACCTACGCCACTATAGGATTTTCAAAATGTCAAGTTGTGGGAAATGGACGTATAAAAAAGCACGTTTTTGAGGTTTCATTGCACATTTTTTAGAGAAGAGTCATAGTCATCAACGTAATAACAGGAAAGAGGAACAAGAGCATGAGAGCAACAAAAAAACATTAAGAAAACCACAAAGAGAAAAAGTCAATGAGAATGAACAAATGAGAGCACTGTGTTATGTCAACACATAAAAATGTTCGTTTTCGTGAGCGTTGTTCGTTGTCGTTAAAACAAAGTCAATCTTTCTATCAAATAAACAGCCTTTTTACCGTATGTCAAATTACCCAGACATTTCCCAACAGCATCTCTCTCTCTCCCTCTGACTCTCTCTGGAGAATAGCTATTTTTCTCTGTATACAAGTCGTAAACACAGAAAAAAACGTATTATACAAAAAAAAACAGTAAGCAAAGCAGTAATGCTATTTATTATGAATGAAGCCTAATTTCTGGCTGAGAAACACGAAGCACAAGAAAAAAAGAATAAGCTATGATCTTGTTACACGATACAAGAGTTTCTCGTCAACTTATGTGTAATTTTCAGTGAACCCAGTAGCATTTCTTTATCGCTCCTCTATGCTTCCAGCCAAACAAGCCAGCAGAAAAAGGATGGATGGGGCTAAGGGACACGCAGTATAAAATAATGGAAGGAGAGAGATACTATGTGTGTAATACATTACCTCTCAAATAAATGAGTTATTTTATCTTCTTTTTTCTGTGCAAATTCTTTTAAGTCTGAGTTACAACAACGACTTTGATGGAAGCCGTACTTTTTATTGCATGAGCATGAATATATCATCCCTATACACGTAAAAAGAAAATGAATGTATACACGTTACGGTAATGAGTTTGAAAGGATTATTATTACCCAGAGATTGCAGTGTAATACATGCTCCTATTATAATATGCTTAATATGAAATATATAGAAACAAATGCAAGCAGCATTTGCTTTACTACTTCACATAATCATCCCAAAAGATGATATATAAACTTGACTGTTGTGGATTATTGCGATGATGATCATGATGATGAATCTTTTTTACATTTTTGTCAGGAAATTAACAACAACAAATATAATAAAAAATCTCATCACCGCTGTCTGAATTTATATTTTACTGCTTGTACCTTTTAAAGCCAAGTTTAAAGGGACAGGCTAGAGCCAGAGATACATACAAAGACTTTTTTTTAGCACTAAAACGGATAGTTGAAAATGTGGTTTGGTTTTTGGTGATGTGATGCGATGATGGTGGTGACGCATCAGCACTCAGCACCATCATCACCACTACAATCACAAAATAGTCAAGTGTTCATGATGATGATGCTTATCATCGCATTATTGTAGTTCCTGTGGCTTGGCTTGACTTGGTCTTTTTTTGTTACATCACACACAAAACAAGTAAAAAAGGAGCTTTAGGTGTAGTACATAATGCAAGTATTCATAAAGTACAAAAGAAGGAGAGAAGAATGAGCGTATCTAAAATCTTAAAAAAGTCTGTAGTAGTTATTCTATGAGGGCGAGAGGGTGATGCGATGTGAAGATGATGATGATGATCGTCATCATCATCTTTTCCATTATCACAATCTTTAACTCCTCACGTTTGAGATTTCCTTCCTGTCACTAAACTTGTCTTTGGAGATGCGCTTCTACTAAAATAGGAGAGAAAAGCAAACACATATTATCCTTGCCCAGTATAGCGAGTTATATGCAAATTTTTAGATTTTAACTTCAATCTTTGTTTTTTTGCTTTGGTTGGACTATGCACTCATCCCAGACGTATATGTATGTAGGTATTCTTAGACCAATACGCAAGCAATATGCGCCACATAAGTATATTATTTACACGTGGTGTGGTTGATGCTATAAGAAGTTATATAGATTGAATAATATGCACAAAGTAAAGTAACCATTATCATAATAATCATGTGATGATGTGATTTCATTATTAGCCACAAAAGTAGCACGAAAAATTCCATTAGTCACATGGAAAAAATTACACAAAAGAGAAGCAAGCGTGTTGAAAGGCAATTGAACCGTACTCAATTCTCTTCTCTGTTCTGATTTTTCACTCTTCTTATCTTTTCTCTTTCAACTTTTATAATTCTTCTACGCTCCACAGCCACTATACTTTGTTGTGTTCAGTGTTCACACACAATAAACTACTTATTAGAAGTTTCTGTTAGTGAGTAAATTACTCCCCCCACAAAAATAAGTTTATAAAGTGGAGAATTACTCAACAACAATGTCTTGTAGTATTACTACTTTGTATGCTTAAATTTTGCCCTATTACGCATTTCCACGCTTATTTCATTACTACGTCGGATCTTTTCATCTAAAAGTAAAGTCTATAGTTTTGTATTTTTTATGTCTGGAGTGTCTGGAGTACACTATTTTTCTCTTGGAATTGTGAATGATGATGAATTACCCACGCAGACAATTTTAAGCAAACATTTTTGTCATACCTTTTGTGCGCATTTATCTTGGGTATATACTTTGTATTCAAGAAGCATAACAACAATGATATTTCATTTCATAACAGTTTATAGACAGGTTGGGATGTACATGGAATACTGATACGGTATTCTGATTTTTGTTACTCATCGCATCACAGTCAGCGTCGTGCACTGCACAAAGCATAAAAAACAACAGATTTGAACAGTTTCTTATGGAACTCCAGTCAAAAATTGTAGTCATACAACTTGACTCACTGTTGCATTGTGTAGCGTGTGGAGAAACAAAAAAAGAGTGATTCATTTTGTGATTTGTAATCTCATTAGAAGCTGCATTACTTTTTTCTTTCTTCTTAAGCAATACGATTAGATGAATGCAATATTCATCAATTTACTATGCCATTCTATGCAACGTGCGCATATTTAATATTTTTCCAGTGTGTTTCATTGTATATTCTACACTACACGTATACTTTGATAATTTAGCCAAATGATTGATGACTTAATATACCATATAGACAAGCTGCCTCCTGGTTTTGGTTCGCATTGCCCCAAACCAGATGGATTATGATGATGAGAGATCAGATGGGATGGATGTGAGATGTGCTCTCAGGCAAGCAATTAATAGCAAACTGTCCCTGGCAGACAACTAGACGCAAAGTCATTATATATGAAATCGGTCATTATGAAGAAATAGAAAATATTATAGCCAATTTACCCATATGTTCAGTTTTTCGGTTCGATAAGCAGTAGTAAACAGACTCGTAAAAATATTAATTGTTTTTCCATAATGAGTTTACACACTAACATAAAATATGCTGAAAATGGGCTATTAAAAAAGCGTCCCACTGAAACACCTGTGTTCTCTCCTCCTCCTGCAAGCTATTTACTTACTAGGAGAACCGCCCTACTTTTCCTGTCATTTAAAATAGGTACCAGCAAGACAAGATCGCTCTACTTTTTCCTTTATACTCATTTTCGCATATACACGTTACATGCATGTGTTCTAATTTATTGCTATAGCTCAACTTTTTTATATCCTTTTACTTTACACAAAATTAATTATAAACACAAAACATAATTAACAAGGTAAAAAGTACAAACAACTCAACAAACGAAACAAAAAGGGAGGGGGTCGCAGTAGAGAGGCGACTTGTGTTTTTCTTTCTCAAACGACTTTGTCTCCTCCTTGCCTTTTTCTGTCGCAAATTGTCCAACACACACAACTCACAACAAAGTGTATTACAACACAACATTACATTTTTGTCCTTTTCTTTCAGCTAAATAGAATAAAGTGTTCCTCCACCTATTTTTCCCTCCCGTTATTTCCTTTTCGTAGAAACCCAGCTCCCATTTTACTCTCAAGCAACTTTATTTATCTGCAGTAATTTCTTCGCTTTGTTCTTTTTCTTTGGTGGCCAATTCAATTTCTTACGTATGCATTTATGAAAAACCTTGACATGCAAATACAGACATCTCTTCTACACTCAAGTCATATGCCACTAATACAAGGCCACCATAAGATAAAAAAGGGTTACATGATGACGTTTTTTAATTCACCTTTAGAATGACACAACTCTACAGAGTACAGTCTACACACTTTAATACAAGCATTTTAGGTGACTTCACTTCTAAAATTAAACAGACTACAAAAACAACACATCAGTCCTCCTGTACCACTACCGTCGTCATCATTATCACATCTTCCAACAACTGTATATGTTGTACCTTTTTCGGTGGTACATGGGGACACCCAACAAACACACCGATATATTACAATGACGCACAGCTACTGGGACCAGACCACCAGAAGTAATGTGCTCTATATTACTTAAGTTGACAGGAAGAACAACACTGGAAACCCATACCGTACAATATATTATAAGACATAAACCGTTAGCCATCAAGTTTAACTGTAATGGCATTTTACAAAGGTAGATACATACACACGGGTACGGGTAGTGTTTTTATAATATAACAAATGAACTGGATGAAGATGTACAAATTCATTAATTTTCTCTGGTTAGTAGTTTTGTATGCTTTTTAGGTACCAGTATCATGACACATAACACTACATTTTTTTCCTCAGGAGGAGTACTCACTCCTTTTTACAATTGCAGCTCATGGAACACACACTCCCTTTCCTTCCTTCAATGGAACTCCAAAACTATATGCCAAACCACTTCATTCTCCAGCCAAACGAGAAGAAAAACAACAGAGCAACAGTCCACTCTAACAATATGTTTTATCATCATAAAAATGTACCTACTTTTATTGTTGTACATTATACTCGAGGAAAATGAAGAAGTATGAAAAAGTGGGCGAGTATATTTCTCGTTCCTCTCCTAAAGTAATCTTCATCATCATTATAATCATCATCACCATTTTGCTACTGCATCCATACTACTGTAACTCCCACCACCACTCATTCAACTCTTCTTTTTCTACAAAAGCTTCTGTTCTGCTGCCATCATAATACTAAATGTAATATTCCCTTGTGCATATTACGGAAAACAATGGTCGCTCCCTTCTTTCTCTATACTCAGCTAATTAAGGTTGACTTGACTTTCCTTTCTTTTTTACTCTTTTTTTATTATTATTCTTTAGCAAGCAACAACATGGAAAAAAGTAAACTTCCATGTCAAGTCCCTATTTTTATACTTGTTACACTCAACTGGTTACTAACATACATTATTATTAAAGGATGGGCTCTCTGTGTCCTCTGCTGCTACTTTACTATATATAGTCATTTATAATAAGGAGGAAGACATTATTATTAGAACATGTTCCACTAATTACCCCGGAGTCTGAGTGGCTGAATGAGAGACTTGAGTGAAACTACTGCTTTGCAACTATTCTTCATCTCTCATCTCAACTCTCAACCAAAAACTCTACGTACAAAGATGGTATGTAAGTGCAAATACTTTCAGTTCAGAGACAGAGATTCAATTTTCCCCTTTTGCTCTTTTCCCCTAAAGACATGTAAGTAGGTATTCTCCTATGCAGTAAAGTGAAGAAGTAAGCAAAAGTAGCAAAAATAAGATAATAATGGTGCGTTACATTCTACATTTCTCCTTTTAGAACAACAATAAGTCTTTCTCGCTGTCGACGACGCCACATCGCACAGTAGTGAACAATGTGAAGTTTGTATAGAGTGGAAAGATGGAAAGAGAGAGAGAGAGAGAAAAGGAAGTAGAAAATAAAGAAAGGGACGACGACGACGAAGGCAAGAAGAGGGAGATGTGTATGTGTGTGTTTTTGTGTAGATTTCCTTGATTCTTGCTTTTGCTACTACAACTTTCCTTTTTTTACTATAGTCATGTCGTCCCTTTCCAAAAACACACACAACATACCATACAATATAACTGATGATGATGATCATGAAGAAGATAAAACCGTGTAAAGGAATGACGATAATATGATGATGGCACTATTGGGACTCTTTCAAACGTAATTCCATTACCAAACACCAGTCTACCATAAAGAGAGCTTCATTGTCCTCATCCTTGTCACTAGTGCTCAAGTCCTTCAGTACAATTTACACATTGCTTGAAAATGAGAGAAAATTTGGCAAGCTTACTTTCTATATAAAGCAAAACATGTATTTTTACAATGGTACTATTTATTCAAATCGAAACATTTTTACACACTTTTGTTTAAAGTGTTTAAAGCAAGGATTTAAAACAAAAAGTTTTTAATTTGAAACGAAAAAATGAAAGAGTGTTATTTTAGAAAGAATCCTTATTTGTATGCTGACAAGTATACTTTTCTTTAGAGGGATGCACTTTTGTGCTATTTAAAAAATGCACGATTTATGATAGTTTAAGCAGAGAACTTGAAATTGAAAAGTGGAAAATGCATCAGTTTTAGATTTGTAACCATCATCACTCCTTATAAACATGGAGATGAGTAAAATATGTGATTGAGGACTGACTGGTCAAACTGACAAGCTCATAAAAACGATGCACATTAAAATTTACATATATTTTAAAATTAACCAGCCAGCCTCAAATTCTTTTTTTCTGTATTCTGTCCATTTCAAACAGTTAAATCGTATGACTTATGTTGTACTTGAATTGAATCTATTTAGATTAGATACCACTTTTTACTATGCATATTTTGATTAATATGCCGTTCTTGCTCCATTCGTAGTAAATGCCATTGCCGTCTATTCTGTCCATCTGTTTTTGTTTTCTTGTGAATCAAATCATTTGCGTCAAGCTTTGGTTATTCTAATGATGATACCAGGTTTTCAAATAAGGAAATGTTGAAAGTTTGAAATAGATATGTTAAACGAAACTGGCTATTGCTGCGACCACTTTAGAATGTAAAAAGTTCAAGTAACCAAAAGTATGCATGTTTAAAAAAAATCTTAATCATGGGTCTCGAATTTTCTTCAGAAAAAAATCTGAATCATAAACAGATGTACGTATTTTATGGGCACTATATTGATTTGAATATAAATTATGAGGACAGGAAAAAATCCAAGAAAAAACAACGGAGTGTCTGGTCTGATATTTTTTATATGATCTTGATTAGAGCTTAAACTTTGGGATGAAGCGTTTTTATTGAAATCCAAAGACAAATAGTTTTCCCTGACATCATTCTCATTAATAACGCCATCATATTCGTTACCAAAAGCCTATAAATATCAAAAGAATATCATTATAAAAATCACTGTTCATCTCATTGCAACTTGTCATTTTGTTCAATCTTGAAATATAGGCACTACGCCTTCGATTGCGATTCGCCCAATTTATCTTCATCCCTTTTTATGATCATCTGACTTGAATTTCTGAGAATTCTATTCTATAAATTGATTCCCTACGTATTATTTTAATGAGAGAATCTGCCTTTCATCTTTATTCTAAAAGCCGCTTGTTGAAAGTGAGTGCAGTAACAACAATAAATACACAATGTAAAGTGGTTTTTGGCTTATGTATAATTTCAATCAATGTACAATTCAGCAGACCAAAATTATACTGGTGAAATGAAAAATAGAACACATGTCACATGTAAATAACATCTTTATGAACAAAAATTCTCGGTTCACGGACGGTACATGGAACCTTTTGAAAAAACACTTCTTTCCACGAGGTCATTTTGCAATTTTGTAATGTAATGTGATGACATAATTACTCCTTATTAAAAATATTTATGTACCTATTTTTGTTATATGATGGAAGAAGACCCAATTTTTGAAGAAAATAAACCTTATAAATTAGGTGCAATTTAAAATTGAAGCTTGACTTTTCAAATCTCATACTTTTTTCTTCACCTGCTTTATAGATTGCTTGCATAATTGGTGCTGCATCACATCTTACTTTTTACATTTACTTACATTTTATAAAAGAGATATATGACAAACACATTAAAAAATTATATTTTTTCTTCGATAAGATTGTTTAAATGTAAGATTAAGAGGATCCGCCAAAAATAGGACACTTGAGTTTTTATTCATGACCCATTCTAGATGGAATAGACTGAAACTGGGAACATTTTCATAATTGATAATGTTTCAAGTTAGGTTTCTGTTAACAGACGTTCTTTTTGGGAGCAAGGACAAGTGGTTATGTCTAGAGAGAATCTATCTGCCTGGTTAGAAACAGAATTAAGATGTCTTCTTATTGCTTTTACGAAGATGCTACCAGCTACAGCTACAAGTATAATTTTCCACTTCCATACACCCTCGATATTCCTAGCCAGACATCTTCATATTACATGAACTACATGGTAAGGTTTTTAATTTAATAGGAATTTAAGTCTCACAAATAAGTTATTTTTTACTTCAATTTTTTCAAAACAATAATTTTAGTCCACCAGCTATGATTTTTACTCATTCCATATTTCCTAAATTATGCCCAGACCAATTTCCTGTCTGCATACTTCAATTTTGTACGAAATTATCATTGAATTCATTATCCAAGTCATCAGATAGTTTATTACATAATATCCTCCTTCTGTCATCTCGCATGCCACAAGCTACAACAATACAACCGTCAACCGCCTTGCCAAGCCAGGCCACAACCACTAACAAACTTTACTGATAAATCAAAGCCAGCCCATAATTTATAAAGTTATATAATTAAACAATAACCTTTAATCCACAACTCAGTAATGCTACTGTGCTTGTATTGTTCTACATACATAGTACAATGTAAACACACGCATTTTATCAACCCCACCATCAAAATCATAATCACAATTATTGATAACCTCAGGCACCCTCAGAATGATTTTTATGGTTTTCAAATACAAAATATATAAAGTAACTAGAAATTAGCCAGCACGCTCACGCGTGCATTTTAAAATGTGTTTATTCATTTCAAGTGTTTCAAACTATCTCCATGAAATAAGGAAACAAAAAATTAACGATTCCACTATTTATATACATGTCCCAAGCTTAGTTAACGAAATTTATCAGCTTAGCAGCAGTCCACTACTACCAATTTGGCAGTCAAATTTGTTGCTAATTTTGGCTTTTGAAACAGCAAATATTGGCAGCGGGGGAGTCTACTGCTACAAATTTGGCACTAAAATTTGTTGCCAATTTTGGCTTTTGAAACAGCAAATATTGGCAGTAGGGGAGTCTACTGCTACTAATTTTGGCTGTCAAATTTGTATTAAATTTTGGCTTTTGCCAGCAAATATTGGCAGTTAAAGAATCTACTACTATAAAATTTGACTGTCAAATTTGTTGCCAATTTTGGCTTTTGAAACAGCAAACATTGGCAGTAGGGTAGTTCACAACTACAAATTTGGCTGTCCAATTTGTTGCCAATTTTGGCACTGAAAGAGCTAATATTACCAGTAGGAGAGTCCACTGCTACAAATTTGGATGTCAAATTTGAAACAGATTTTGGCTTTTGACAGCAAAAATTGGCAGTTGGAGAGTCCACTACTAAAAATGTGGCTGTCAAATTTGTTGCCAATTTTGGCTTTTGACGCAGTAAAATTGGCAGTAAGAGGAGAGTCCGAGTCCACTACAAAAATTTGCCTGTCAAATTTGTTGCCAATTTTGGCTTTTGACGCAGTAAAATTGGCATTTGAGGAGTCCACTAATAAAAATTTGGCTGTCAAATTTGTTGCCAATTCTGGCTTTTGACAGTACAAATTGGCATTTGAGGAGTCCACTAATAAAAATTTGACTGTCAAATTTGTTGCCAATTTGGGTTTTTGACACAGCAAAATTTACAGTTGTAGGATCCTCTACTTAAAATTTGGCTGTCAATTGTGTTGCCAATTTTGCTTTTGACGCAGCAAAAATTGGTAGTTGGAGAGTCTACTATTAAAAATTTGGCTGTCAAATTTGTTGCCAATTCTGGCTTTTGACAGTACAAATTGGCATTTGAGGAGTCCACTAATA
>JAQFXM010005936.1:0-14076 GCA_034693345.1 Entomobrya multifasciata | reverse complement strand
TACAGAAAATTAGCTTATTTTCTTTCTGCACTTTCGACGTTCGCTCTCTGCCAGCCAAACGCATACTAACTCTCCTTCTTGACTTCTCTCTTCTTTTCTGCTTCCAACTCGATCGGCCGTCGTATCTTCAACGTTGCGTACAGCCAAGCAGTCTGGAAGATCCTACATACTTACATACATATACTTACACACATACATACAAACACTTATACATTTTTACCACATACAAACCATCTATGTACATAGCATTTTACACTTAACTAACAAAGGAAAATCTAACTATAAATTCATAAAATACATTTTCCTATGCACAACAACAAATTCAAAGATTCAAGAATATGCTGTTTTCCACCACAATTCAAAATTTGAATGCTATGTTGAGTTGGCAAACGCATTCTTAACAAATAGACTCTCAAGTTACTTTCAAACCAAATTCTTCTTCATGATCTTGTTAACCTGAGTTGATTTGGACATTAGTCATAGTCATACTATCATACTCCTGTGAATATAATAATACAAGCTCACTCGTAAGCTCACATGGAAATCAAAGGCGTATATTGCATCAATGCATAACAATGAATTTGTTTTAACAATATATATTCGTGGCCAGTTGAAACTGAGTTATAGCTAGTACACCATAATTTGATACCTACCCAACAATCTAATGAACAGTGTTCTATGTTTGATTACAAATATTGTATTCCCTCGAGTGTTTTTTACTTAAAGATGTATTACAGTTTGAGCCAGAAAAAAAGAATCTTAGGTAACTGCACAGGCATTTCATGAATGATACCAAATGAAAAAATCGTTCAACCCCACCTACTAGGGGTCAACGAGATACGGAGTAGCATAAAAGCATGATATCATTTTATCACCCTCTCGCAATAAAATCTCTGACAAACCTAGCTTTATGCTGACTTGAGTCCATTTTGTCAGCTCACTTTAATTTTCATAATTTTATTGTGTTAAATAATCAAAAACAAACGGAAATCTGAATATATGCTGGGATGATTGTATGTAGAGAGATTCTTTCTTTACTCAGAACGTGAACGGCATACTTAAAGGGAAAAAATCACATCACAAATCACAAAAAAATGATTTGCTAAGCTAATATTAGATTTTTTTGTTTAATTTGTTCATCCCTTTAACATTTAGATTTAGGAAGTAAACATGAGATTTCTTTATTTACAAATATTGTGCTGAAATTAATGGCATAAGATAACTACATATTATGCAATATAACAAATATTTACAATCGAATTATACAAATTATAAAACGGATATAATATTAGATCACAAACGCTAGTTAAAACACGATGAACCACAGAACCACTTTTTACCACTAAGCATTTCTTTGATATCACAAAAAAATTTAAACATTTTTAAAATCAACTTGACATCTTTGAAATATCATTTGGTGCACATGTATCGCCTAACTTATTAATAAATAGAACACATTCACTTTTAAGAAGATTTATTTACAATGTGTATTTGTTTCCACAAACATCAGTAAAAATAATTAAACAAACCTGCGTTTTCTAAGTTGTTGCAAATCCTGTTGAATGGTACAATGCATTTGATAAACTTACCAAATATTTTGGCTTTGTAACCGTAAATGCTTAAAAAATTTACATGTATTTGTAGACAACTTCAATTTAGGCAGATTCAATTTTTCATAAAACACTTCAAAGATCAAATACGCTAGCCCTAACATTTGATTTTGCCTGTATTTTCTATTCCATGCCGAGATTTACAGTGCCTATCAAAGTTATCTTTACGCTTGAAAGCACTTTCACACTGTTCACATTTAAAGGGACGCTCTGTCGCATGTACAGATAACACATGACGCTTTAATAACATGCTACTTGTAAAGGGTTTTGAGCAATGCATGCATAAAAAGCGTTTAGACAAACTCAATTTTCGACTACATGGAGTAGGTTTATTATCAGTGTGTGTAATGTAATGTTTCCTTAAAATTGTGTTTAAAGCAAATAGTTTACCGCAAATTGAACACATATATGGACGTTCCCCAGTATGAGTCAATTTATGTTGCTTTAGATTATCGGAGTTATTATATCTTTTATCGCATGTATCGCAGCCAAATGGCCTTTCCTCGGTATGTGTTCGCATATGTCTTGTTAACTTGTTTTTTTGTATAAAATGTTTCCCACATTCTTGGCATGCGTACGGTCGCTCTCCAGTATGTACTTTTAGGTGATAATAGAAATGACTTCGTGCACGAAAAGTTTTCTCACAAAACAAACACTTGAACTGACTCTCATCATTTATCTGTCCGCAAAGTTCGTGATACTTTATATGACTTATGGTTTTGAACTTTTTTAAACAGATTTTGCACTGAAAAAATATCAAATTTTCTTGATGAAGGATTGATATATTGTTGTATGGGTTTTGAAATGAACTCGCTATTTCAGATATTGGAGTTTGCGATTTTTCGGAGTTAGTAGTTAAAGAGTTTTGTTCATTGCATATTTTAGAGTTTTGTAAAAAATGCCAAAAGAGGTGAGCCTTAAATTTATTTTTTGAGGTAAATTTTTTACTGCAATATTTACAATGGAATGTGTCATCATTATTTTCACGGCTACAACTTTCGTTTACAATCCTACTTTCATTTGTATTGGCAATAAATACGTTATTAGAATATGCATCCAAATCATATTTGGTATTTGATTTGTCATGATCATTTGATGAATTGTGTTCGTCCGAATCGTAATTAATTATGATTTCCAACTCCAACCAAACATCATTACCGTTGGATAAATTATTTTCCATGATAGTTTAGTACAAGCAATACTGATATTAAACTAAATTCTACTTGAAAAAAGGAATACCAAAAAACACCTAAATCAGTAAAAAACAATTTATCAGAGTTGCATGCATATTTTGGGTTTAATTGCCCTATTTAGTTAAAAACGACACATTAATATTTCTCACTATTTTAGGTTCAACTTTTTTATTGCAAAGCACAACATCAAATTTTTGTATAGTCCAAAAAACTGATACAGCAAAATACGATAACAATCTGAGCTATGACACTTTTTTGTTAACAATTCACTTTTTAATGTGCTAACATTAATATTTATGTATCAGTTCATTGTTCGTATTTTCACTTTATTGAGCAGTATGTTTGCCCAACTAATCTGATTGAATTTTTCGTATTTTCATACTAAAACCATAGCGAACCGAATATACATTAAAAATACTTGTTTCTGCACTTTATTTGATTATTTCCTTATCAAAGTTAGTATCTACTTATTTAGGAACTAAGAGATTATTCAAAAATTTAAACTAAATTTAAACATTCTACATTCTCCCAAATCAAGACACTGATTCGCTAAACAGGGAAAAACATGTGACTTCCTCATTTATTATCACTTGCAGTTTTTTATTATTCTACTGTGGTGAAACACTGAAACAACTTGGATCCCTCTAATCACAAAAATATTATCACTTAAGTTTTAAATAGACCATCGACATGTGACTAATAGACTTTTATTATAAATTATCCTGTACACGATTAAAAACTTTCTACTGACGTTAATTCGTCAGATTTTTTTTATGTGATCACAACTGCAAAACTCTTTCACTGAAGTCTGGAGACACAAAAACTAATAATACATAAAAGTTAAAATAATTCCAACAATATTTAAATTATTAGTACAATTCTGTATGTAATATTTCAAACAAAGTGAATGCACGAGAAGAGACGAAAACCAAAACTTGCGGAGAGACAATTTACGTAGATTTTATTGTAAATTCAAGTTGTAATGGACCTAGTTTTGTCGCTACTGATTCAAGTTAACAGTAAAATTCACACCACATACTTATTATGTTCCTTTAGCTCACTTCAGTGCTCTCCCTCTTTGCTTGACTTGTGTATTGTCTTTTACTATATAATACACCAAAGTATCTTCATTGATGAACCCCTTGCCAAATAACAATGTACACCTTACACAAGAAAAAAAGGATTATGTGCGTGTCATACTAGGAAACTAAAAGGCATACAGACTTTTATGGCGACTGAAATTTGGGTTCAGTGATGGAAAATAGCGCTTAAAAAACCTTTTCTGTGATCGGTGTGTGCTCCAACTGGATTTATCTATTTTGACTCAATCATCCTAATCCGTACAAAGAGATTATGTTTTATTTCTTTTATAACTACTCTACATTAATATTTAGGTTTATGGTATGGGCTTTGAGAAAACGTACATGACGACATGCTATTCGAAAACATGGTCTGAAACAAGGAAACTTGTAACGATTTTTCTTTGAAAAACCTTTAAATAACGACGTTCTATTATGAAAGGGTCGACGGTATGCAGTTTACCCAAAAAAGATTATATAAAACAATTTTTTCTCCATGTATTAGATTACATCCCGTGATAGTTAAAATAGATAAGATATTTAATTTTTGTTTCGACGAAAATAATGACCACCAATTAAATTTTATATTTGCTACCACGTAAGCCTTATACTGTATAAACATCCTATCAGGATTTTTCATAATCGGGTCACTATCAGCTTGAATAAAAATTTCTCATTATATTTCGCCTAAGAAAGTTTAGTCAGTCTCGCTCAAAGTCTAATAACGAAAGAAATTATTGCATAAATTTTCGAATTTTTTTTTCGGTTACTTTACTTGTCAATATTATTTTTTTTAGAAATAAAGCTTTTGGAATAA
Source organism: Entomobrya multifasciata (assembly GCA_034693345.1). Classification (NCBI taxonomy): domain Eukaryota; kingdom Metazoa; phylum Arthropoda; class Collembola; order Entomobryomorpha; family Entomobryidae; genus Entomobrya; species Entomobrya multifasciata. Next base: position 9,377 of record JAQFXM010005936.1, on the reverse strand, counting down.
TCCCGAACTAAAAATGCATTCCAAACGCTTTTTAAAGCAATTTGGCTTACCTTTTAGCCTCAAAAAATCTGTGCAGTGCTACGTATTCTGGGATCACACAGTGTCATCTAATCCCAGCTTGAGTCATCCTCAAATCACAAGCTTGGATTAGATGTTACGTCACGTTACCAAGCAATTAAGTTCTTTATATAGTAACGTAAAGCTACATGTATATTCAACATGGTTTCTTTTTATCTATGTTCATCAAAATAAAAGTAGGCAAGTGCAGGTAAATAATTATCAAGCTTAGTAAATATCTATGATGCCCATCAAAGTAAGAACGTTAACTAAAACATGAGTTAGTTGAATGAGTATAATTTAGTTAATAATTAATTGTAATAAAACAAGTTTTTAAATAATTGGAATCCTCCATGCATTATAGACAACAGGCATTTCAACGCCGTGTGATCTATCCTGAAAAAATTTATTTAGTTAAACGTCGAACACCAACACTAAATACGAAAAATGCAGACCTGTTACTCCGTCCAATTAGACTAAACTTCTAAATAAGAATTTTACTTACACAAACGTCGTCCGCCGATGTAGTTATCTTCTCCAATTGGTTCGCTCACACAAATGTACCTTCAACTGTATAAACATGTGAACTGAATGTCTACAAATCACAAATCTAGTATAAATGTGTAGGCATTGTTAATATTGCGAAATTGTTGTATCATCTTTGAGTGAATGGCTTGTGGTCGATCGCCATTCTGTTTCTGCTCGTTTTGCTGTTTGTGTATCTTTAATGCAAATGAAATGGTACCAAACAGTTTAATGGTTGTGCCTATTGCAGTCGTTTTGGTGTTACATGTCTGTAGAAAATATACATTTCCTTCAAGCCAAACATGTTCTCAGTAGATTAAAAAACACATTTTGGGTTCCTTTATTATTGTTATTTGACGCGACATTTTTTTATTCGGTTTCAACCTTCGTTTTCTATTCCGTGTTCGATTTTATTAGTTAATTCATATATATAGGGTGCTGCTTGCATCTAGCTCATTTAATGTACCCACCTTAAACAAGAATACACAAAAAGGTATACTTTTAACTACATGTCTGCATGTTATTTACACAGTACTTCTTTACGTAAGAAATAAACCCTCAGTTTTTCTTAGACATTTAAAAATTTTCAGGCATTAAAAATAGATCCTTATTAAAATATATTTTTAACGATATTTTTTACTCTAGCTAACTTATTTTGAACGCTTTCAGTAAGCTAATATATTATGAGATTAAGATTATGCATAATGTTACCACAAAAATCATTTTTAGTTTTAAGTTGTTATACACAATATCCAACAGAGCGGTTTACATATTTAATGCTATCTGAATCCTTACGCAAAGAAAAAAAATCATTACTTCTTTTAAATTGATAAGATATTCAAGCATTTTTCTGATTAAATTACAGATTCTAAATATAAAATTTATCCTTAATACCATCTAATATTCTTATGCAAATACTTTCAACGATTTGATATATTAAGATTGACAATGCTTTACCGCAGTAATATCAGCTCGCATACAGAAGGAAAACGTGACTCACTCTTACTCGAAGCTTCAAAGAGAAACCCACCGAATTTCTTTACGAATTAAAATCACTCTTTGTTGTTTTACTTACTTTATCAACTTTTAAGCTTTAGTACGTATCCGTATCATTACTGAAAAATAAATAAAAACGTTTCGAATTCACGAAAAACAATCATGCTTTCGGCACGATTGATCAAACAATTTGGTTTACGTTTTCGCCTCCAGAAACTCTGCGGAGCTACTTATTTTGATTGGGACACTAAATCCCAAACCGTCATCAATGGAAACCCGTACTCAATATTTATGATGTATTTTGGCGTCCGCTGTTGTTACCTGGTACCAATTAGCTTGCTTACTCAAATATATCTACAACTGCGTCCCTATGACGATGAATCAGAGCAAGATCCCAGCATATTTGCTACTATTGTTATAGCATGGACCGAAATATTCATTGGAGTAAGTCTTTTACTTGTGGATCACACAGTTTCATCAAATCGATCCAACGTAATATATCTGTGCAACCAGCTATTATCCTATAATAGCCAAATACTGGGTGAGCTTCAAAACTTATTTTAGGTTTATAATTTTTGTAAAATACATTTCAATCTTTTAACATTTCAGATATGCTGAAGGAGAAAAATATAATGTTGGATAATGCTCACAAGAAAAAAATGCGTATTGGGGAATCGTGTTTGTATTACGTAGGCTCTCTTACAATGACTCTACCATTTGGAATAACAGTTGCTCTACTTCATCCCATGGAACCTGCACACACATTAATCAAAGATTGGTTCGAATTAGAATTCGACCTTCGCTTGCAAAATATGCCATTCATTATTTTCTTATGGATGGGGGTATATGGTTCTGTAAGCATAGTAGTAGCACTAGCATACCTAGTCATTATATATTACCTAATAACTGATACAGTTATGAACGATTTGACACCTGAAGCACTAATTCATAAAAGAGGTTTGGAAGTTAGCCTGCAAACAAAATACTATAATGTGTTATCTGATACAGAGATAATGAACATTTACAGAACTCAAAAATTGTTTAATGTGTTGCTCAACGAAATTGTAGCAGATGTTGGGTTAGCATTTCATCATGTCAGTTGCTTGGCCACCTTCTCAGCTTTATTTTTCTTTATGATTAAGTATAATGAAGTTCTTAGCAGTGTGGGAATTTTAGCATACTTTATTGTTGGTAGCACATTGATAACTCCCTTGACTATTGTGGGAAGTGAAAGTGTTATGCTTGGTAGGTTACAAGATTTAACGAATAGTTTTAGGAAAACGTCGATGGATATTGTAAGTAGGAGGACCATATTCAGAAGGTTTTCATTAAGTTGTCAGACATTTTATGTTGATGAAGCTTATCCGTTTTATAAAATTGGGAAGGACACATTCTTGTCGTTTTGTATGCAAGGATTGGATTATGCTATTACATTGTTGCTATGGTAAAACGAAGCTACAAACATTCAAACATGGCATTCTTGTTACATATATTCTTGTAAGTAAAACGTAATAAGTTAAATATGGATTAAGATTATTAAATATCAATGCTTGACATCAAATCAATTGAGTTATTTAAAATATATGTTAGTTATATATTAAATTAACTTATTTAAGAATAAATTTTTCAGAAAATTAAATTAAAAATGTGAATCTTAAAAGTTTCTAAAGGGCACGGAAAGCACCAAACTATGTAAAACATTATAGATTTTAAGCGAATCAGTTTTAATGACTCACTGAAGAACCATTTGAGTAGTCACATACACGTCAGTTGCTTATGAACTAAATGGTAATTAAAAATATGTATATTCAAGTTCAAAATGCTCCTTACAGTTTTCCTAACCTTCATGACTATTTGGTCTTAATAAAAGGTTTGATCGATACTGATTGGAAAAGAACTGTATTTGGATAGTAATAGAATAATGATTTTAATGGAAAAAATACGTTCAACGTTTCCATTGAAAACACAATATCTGCATTCAAACTATTTGAGCAAAGTAACTCCTTTAGTGTTTCTAACAATCCTTTAACTCGATCGATAAAGTATAAGTGGCTTTTTCTTAAAATATGCAAGCACTAATAAAATTTAAAGTAAATGAAAATAAATAAATCTTTTCTGTAAAACAAACAGAAACAATGTACACTTTAAATGATATGCGTACAAATAAAATGTGTAAGGCCTTTAAATAAATAAATAAATCAACTATAATTTAAACCTGTATTCTAACGTTAAAATTCACTCATTTATCCCAAAATTGTAAAATTTAAAGACGGATCATAATAAAAAATCTACGGGTTTCCTAGAAACGTGTTCAATTTTAATATTCATTCAAATACCTTAAAGCTCAAGCTCCAGCAACTAGTGTATAAATTATAGTACAAGTAGAATAAAAAAAGATATGTTTAAAATAGAGAGCCACCTCTTTTTATGATAAGTTATCCTTTTTATTATCAAACAAAATTTTTGGAGGCAAATTCAGGCAAAATTGATAATATTCACATTCAGAATTTTATTTTATGCTAATTCAAGTCACAACAATTGTACAAATAGGAGACCGTGATAAAATATTTGCCTTTATCAACAAAACGTTCACTTTTTCAACTTAGTCAACAAATGATGAAATTGTAATGCAAAAAGCTGCTACTAGTTTTTTCCCGTTTGTGTGAGGTCAAATTACTAAAAAATGAACAGAATTTTTTCATCCAATTTCATTGCGTTTACAAGTTGACTTTTGTCACCTGTATTTTAAATTGAGTTAAATTATTATGTAGTTAAAGTATTTAAATACATTAAAAATCACCTAAAGTTTAATTTAATCTATGGATAAACCGTATTTTCTCTTTCAGACGATGATCCCAATGAATTTAGTTTCAAAATGTGTGTTCTTATTCTATTTTTCTTGATACGTTCATTCTGAAAGTAGCCCAAAGCATTAGCCCATCCATTAGAACTAGCAACGACAACAATTATTCCGCTTAAAACCGGACTCGTGACACCAAGTTTAAACTGGATGAAAACATGCCAACTTATAAATATTGCTAAAGGGCAGTAAATCCAAATTCCAATTCGAACATGTGTAGTTAAGCACTTTAATGTTGTTGGGTGATAGTTATTGTTAATAATATGTCTATTCACTGCAGCTTGTTGTTCTCGAGTTTCAATCTGAAAATTTTCTTGATTTATTGGGTTAAAGCTGTGTAAACGTTTCCTATTTAAAATGACTCGCCTTTTTATAGAAAGATAACAAAAAAGATAAATAGCTGCAATCCAAAACAGTAAAAGACACACGAAAAAAGCTCCTAAAAGTCCGCTGGTTGTGGTAGCATTGTAAGCAGACCTGTATTTATGAAAACAGGAAAACCAATTTGAAATATAAATTTAATTAAAGTCGTTTAAGCTAAAATGTTTTATATCTTACCAGTAGCCACAACAGCCAACCATATCAAAATGTGAGTAAAAGACGGCCAAGATTATTATAATTAGAATAACACTTAAATGTACTTTCCATTCCCAATATCCCAAGTTCACCCGCATATCTTTTACTATTTTCATATACGCGAATATTGATACAGCACATCGGAAGAAATGCGTCCATCTGACAAAATTATTTACAAAACAATAAGAAAATTTAAATATTTATAAATCGTTTTTAGTGCAAATGCATACTTACGCAAACGGAATAACTATTAAAAGTCCCATTACAATTTGCATGGATTTGGTCTCTAATAATGTTTGTGTTACAAGTAAATACGAATGCTCAAAAGAGAAGACAATCGCAAATAGTATGTCGCCCACTCCAAAGTATATTTGAAATCTCAAAGACATTTCCAGTTTTAAAAGACCACTTTTTCTTTGTGATAATAAAATGTGAGTGATAATAATAACGCAGCAGATAATGGATAAAACATTGAAAACTATTGCTAGAATATGAATAACTAAAAATGCCACCATATTTCCACCCAAAACTGCAGTGGCCCCTGGCCTTATTTCAGAATTACTTATGAACCAATATGATGAATTCATTTTTACGAATTTAGAATCTGTTTTATTTTAAAGTAGAAACTTTTCGGCAATTAGTTGAAATAAACTATTATGTTCATGCATTGGAGGTTGAATTGCTATCGTAAAAATAAATGTACTACAAGTGCGGTTTTTTGTAAATTCTTGAGGTTTTCCTGGAAAACAACTATTTGGAAATACAAGCAACTTTGGAGAAGTAAATAATGTAGGATGTGTGTTTATATGTCTGGCGAAATTCTTACAATCGCTAAATGCATTGAATTCATGTGCATGTTGTGTTTGGCAAATGGATTAAAATATTTAAATAAATAGAAGAGCAACTGGTCTTGACTGAGAGGCATAATCAACACCAATAAAACTTTTAAATATAGAATCATCAATGATTTGTGATGAAATATTTCGTGGTTAGTGGTGATTTCATTTCTACTTATTTTCATATTTGTGTATCCTTAATGTAATCTAAACGATACAAAGCAGTCGTATTTCTGTGTATTTTGTTAAACTTTTTGCGGTGACTTGTGTATAAAATATATTTCCTTACAGCTGAGCAAGTTGCATGCATATTAGAGAACTTTTTATGAGCTCGCTGAATATTTTTAGGTCACTAGACATTTATTTGATCAGCTGATTTTGCACTAAAGATTTAAAATTATGATAGTAAATGACTGCATCTTTATTTTTCTTGAATAGTATTATAAATCAGAACACATATTGAGGGAATACATGATTTGAGTTCCTTAGAAATACTGAAATGAATATTGATAACTTAAAGTAATGAAGTGTTCTTGAAATTTTCCAATGGAAACCACAATTGTTTAATGCTTGGAACTTTGTTCACTAATAAAGTTTTGGGGCAATATGTATGTGGAAGTCAGTATATATTCATCGTGGAATCAAACCAGCTACACGAATGACGACATAGAATATAAAGATCATACTGGGAAGATTATACCTGACTTTATGAAAACATAATCCACAGGACGTGTATTTTGGAGACGGTCCAGTTCTTATATGCACACTAAACTCTTTTGAATATTTCGGCCATTCGTATTCAGCGTAAACGTCCCGTTTTCCTCTTTTGGTAAGAGAGAGTTTCCTGGCTTCTGTTGTGTTAACCTTGTCGTTAGTAGCATGAATAATGCGTTTGGTCCCAACAAAGTCAGAACTAATGTGTGACTTATTCGCCCAAGTGGCTATTATTATGAATATGATTAAAAATAATGATTTTGTAACGTTAGGCTCTTATATTGCAAATTCATTTATAATGATTAATTACCTGCAATAGTAATACATAATCCTAATAAAGATAAAATCAATAGACTCAGTTTTGAAGACATATTTCCTGATCAATCAATATAATTATTGATGTAATGATATCAGTAAAAATATAAACCGGATTTTTTTTCAAAATATCCAGCTGTATCGAAACAAAGTGATATTAATATCTTTAGTTTACGAGTTTGAACATAAAATAAAATTGGTTTGAGTGCATCTGAACAAAATAAAAAAATCTTAATTGCAATCATTTTAATATGTTGCTGAATAATTTGATATTTTCCTTGTTTGATAGAAGTCTGGTTAACCGGAAGTATCATATAAGATACGACCTACTGTATTAAAAGTGTGGATACTACTTATTGAACAAATATATATACATTGATTAATCATATTGAACGGAAATACCAAACTGCGCAAATGTTTTTTTACTATCCAGAAATATTATGACAAATCTAAACTTTCTTTACTGTTATGAAGTTCATATACAAGTAAAATTATCAAGTACTTTGATGAAAAATTACAATGAATCATACAGTTTTTCTTGTTACTTTCCTCATTTTTACTTCTGTTCACAAGTTTTTTTGGAACGCTGAAATTTGTGGCATACTAATTAGTCTTAGCAAAACTACGTCCCTGTTGGATACAACCAGATAAATCTTCTTTTCATGCATTGTTGTTTTCACGATTAAGTAAGCGTAGATTCCTCAAAATAAAATTACGACCAATTTTCCTTGTTTAATCATGAGATCCATTTTTTTTATAAATATGACTACAATTGCATAAAAATAAACGACCCAATGAATTTCTTTTCATACAGCCTTTTAAATACAAAATTAGGTAGTACAAAACTGGCTATCTGCTCCATACATAGTCTTTCAATATATACGTAGCAAGGTGCAGGCAATAAAATTAATTTCTTTGTTTATCCTAAAGTAGTTTAAAAACATTTCTTTCCAATCTAATTACTAATCGCCGGTAATAAATCGTTTGTTTTGTGAAGTGGGCTTCCCAAAGATTTGGTATTTATTCAATTGTGAAGAAATGCTGATTACAATTTCCTGCATCTGGTAAGTAAATATTTGCTGAATCACTGAGTTGTACATCCTGAAACCAAAATAAAACCACACAACATCAATTTTTAATGATGGATGGGTATATGCTCAGCTTTTTTGGATTGCCATTTTTGTAAATATGTCTACCAAACTAAAAAAAAATCTGGAAGTTCAGCCCAAGCAAAAAATATTTTCTTGGGGTAATGTTTGACGTCGATTATGATTCTGAATTTATGTTTGTGTAAGATTCATTTTTTAGGTTTAGATTTGCACCCAAATTAGCTCCAAAGTGCGCATGATTAACACGTGAACAGCTTAAATGACGCTCACTGCTACATTTTTGGTGAATAAGCGTTAGCACTGTGTTTGCAGTGGAGCTTTGCACTGATAAACAATTATAATCGTTTCCGTTTAGCCAAAAAAGTTGAAATGTTACAGAAAATTCAACTTACCCAACTGCCATACGTATTTAAAAACAGCCAAGTAAAGAATTCCCATTAGAAACAAAGCAATCACAATAGCCTGATAAACCAAATTTATTTGCTCAGATTCGGTTTTATCCATTCGAAGCAGAAATATGAGTTGACAGCAAGTGTTACCCAGAGTGAAAAGGAAACCTGTCAACGAAAACGACAAGATCAGATCAGGAAACTAGTTTTACTTTTCCAACTTTACTTTTTCCTTCTACAAAAATTTACACCCCCCCAATTCAATTTTAACTTTAACTTAGTAGATTGGATTTATACACGTACACGAAACGTAACGTGCGTACATGTATACGAAAGTCGTAAATCATCACATTTTACATGAAAGGTAATATATTATTGATAAAAATATTAAATAAAGACTTACATATTATTACAAGCATGTCTTCATCAATTTCAGGTTTCAACTTATCTTGCGTAGATTTGTCAAACCGTGTTCCTCCATATATTTTCAATTCAACTTCTTCATGTTCTTGTTTATTGGATTCCGTATCTGCTGTAAATCCAGATAAGTAACCTGACCAATCATTGGATACGCTTACTTTGCATACCTCAGAATCATATTTTTTGTTGGAGTACACTTTTAAATATTCGAACCAATCACACTTCCCAGATTTGGGCCTTTGTGTGTATAGAGTGTTTTGAGTACTTATAGAAATAGTTAGTACTGTTAATACAACAACAAAACTTACAAAATGACTAACCATTTTATGAAAATAGTAAACAAAACTCTGGTTTGAATATATTTTATGTATTATTTATTGCCGAAATTTTGTATTGTATTTAAGCATATCAGTAAAAACGAGATCACAAACTGTATACACCGTAATTTAATTTCGTATGAAGAACATGTAATGTTGCCAAGTTTTTGACCCTAAATAGTTCGAGTGCAAGTGAAAGCACGATGTTATCACTTCTTACAAACACTATTTTGATATCGGTGAAACCTCCTTCGTATCTACTC
>JAQFXM010005935.1:0-14076 GCA_034693345.1 Entomobrya multifasciata | reverse complement strand
ACATCAGCAAAATTATGAATGCTTGCCCACAATGGAAGCAAATAGCCTTTTTTATTAATCGCCGGCGACTCGGCAACACGTTAATCAAATGATGTAAACGTAACAAGTCATTCATCATTTATTCTAAAAGAAAAACAATTATCATATCATCTTTCACTTTTCTCTACAGCTTTCTCCAGCAGCAAGCTCAAGGTTTCGTATAAAAATTCCATATGTACCTGATTCCTTCCACATATAATGTCACAACCAACTTAATTAAACTGCATAAAATAAAACTTTTTCATCGAGTCTAAATCTCTCATCTTCTTATCTAATTCACAAAGAATACATTTAAAAGCACATTTAATGATAATTTTGCCTTCCAAAACATCTTAATCAAAACATTTCATTTCATAAATACAAATTAAATCAAAGAACATACACAAGGAGGGTTATATTCTTAAGGATTCCTGAACATACACATATCCTAAATTTTAAAGAAAGGTGCATAGCTAAAACCGACATTTTCATACGAAGCTAATGAATGCATATCATAATAATATGCATGACCATGTCCATGATTATGACTCTTGTGGCCAAGATTGTAAAGAGAACAACAACATAATATCAGCACACTAGCACACGTCTCACCAACCTTGAACATGTAACAGGCCGAGAAGCCTGATAACATAAGTCACTTGACTGCAAAAAATTCCTTTGGGACTCCAAGGATAAAAAATTTGATTGATGAGATGAGACATTGATGATGAGATTGCTTTTGGGTAGACATTTCACCACATTACCCGAACTTGGAGCGTGATGAAAGCAAGACCGTGCATAAGACCGTGAGTGAGTAGCTTTCCAGGCACATGCTGAAAATGGTACGTCAGAAAAAAGAATATGAGGTGAAGGAATGGGGAGTGGGAGTAGTGTCTTAATGAACACTACTACCTGCAGCTCGTATTTCCATTTTTTGGATAAGAAAGGTTTTGAAGATGGAAACAAAGCTGGAAAAGGAAGCAGTGATTAAGAAACTAGCAAAGTTATAAGAATCCCTCGGCCATTTCCAATTTCAGGAAAAAGCTTCGGTTTTCGAAAATGAAAGTATTTTATGTAAAGAAGGAACGATTAAAGTAAAGTTTATTTTATGTAAAGTATTTTAAAAGAAGTATGAAGACTCACAATAAGTGAAAGTTTTGAAGGACACTCTTACAGTTTTGAATGAGAAAAATAAGAAATCAACTTTTTGGAAGTGGAACGAATGCAAGATTGTTTGGTTGACGAGGACGAGAATAAAGACAAATGTGGGACACATATCTGACGCACGCGTAAAACAACTTACTCACGGCTTCAAGTCGAGAAAGGAGAATATGAGGAGCTTTTGAAGAAATACAAGTTATATGAAGCAAGTCAAACCATTCTCCCTGGATGCTATTTTTTTAAAGATGCTGACATTTCTGCAATCCAAGAAAGAGCTAAGTTCCGTAAAAATTGACATCAAAGAAGCTTTTTTAATATAAATTTGAAGTTGTTCTGTATGAAGCTGAATCTGGAAGACCGACTGAGGTTTAAAGATGACAAGATGTAGGAACTAAAGAAAACGAAAGAGTTCAAAAAGATTCTTTGCAAGTTTTACGTGCAAATCTCGATTATATGTCACTTTAAAGTTACGAAAAAGTATAACAAAATTACTTTATTAAACGTCCAAGCTCTAACGTGAGGAAGATTAAGCTGACCTATGAGTTACGCGGAGTGCCCCCAAAAGGAGACTTTTTACAACGGCATTAACATACATATACCGACCAGCTTGCTTAATTGCGTGATGGAGAGAAAGCATACGTATACTCGGAAACAAGTTTGTGGAAAGTTGTTGATTTCACATCAATGTTTCTATTCTAGCCCTTGACCTTTAGGCACCCGGATTCTCGAAATACCCCACTCAAGGCTACAGCTCTATCAATTTATTATTTCTATCCCAAAAAACATACATGCCCACACGCCACACAATTTCCTGAATTCGTAGACAGACAGGCAAACATACTCAATCAATATCAATTCGTTCGACCTGCCAGAATCCTTAAGCACACTTATACGGCCAAGCACACAAAAATTTACTATACTACATAGCTATAGTAAAAGATACATTCTTTCACATTCATTTATCTTCTTTTTTTATTGTGATGCCATATATTGTACTACCTGATCCTCTGGCTGGCTCTGGACCACTTTACTATCAACTTATACTACTCCAACTCCACGAAATCTCTCTCTCATATCATATCAAACACTTCTTTTTTTACACGGGTGCAAAAACAACGGTATATGTGTGTACCGTACCACCACCACCACCATATCATACATACTTTTAAAACTTTATACAGATTTTAGACATTTTATAGTACAGTAAAAAGACTACATGCTACATACACACACCGACACCGAATAATACAACATAAACATCATGATTATCAGATCATCATCATCATCCTCTTCCCCACCACCACCACCACCACCACTCTCATCTCTTTACTTGTTCATGTTCACCTCTTCTTCTCTCTGTCTCTGTATTAAAAAAACTTATAACAATTCTGATCTGATAGCTTCAATATAGATGTCTGTCTGCCTCTTCTGCTCTGAATGCTCTTATGTATCTAAATCCACACGGCACTTACTTTTCTTGATACAGATTTTTAAACATTTTTTAAACCTAGACATATATGTATAGTCACATTTTTCGTCGCCACCACCAGAAGAGCCTCGTCATCATCATACACACATAATATTTGATACTTCTTCTCTTCGTATATATTTTTCTTCCTCCTCCTCATCATCATCAGCTTATTTTTCTAAAAGCTAAAAAACTCAAACCACACTCATCTCATGCATGCTTACTTACTACTTCTTACTTGCATACAAACCTGCAGAGCTGCTAGAAGGAAAAGAGAAGTAAAACCCGACCCAAATATTTTTATTTTGAATAGAGAGGTATATTTTTTAAATGCATAAAACAATTTGTTGTGAGCTAAATGTGCTATTATTTTCAATGAGTAGTTGATATTGATCAAGTGGTTTAGGAGAGAGTGAAAGGAAAAGACGAAGAAAGACAGGTAGAAAAAAAGTACACTTGATAAGGTTGCATTTTGAATGGGGTATATTTTTTAAGTATTTTCCGGATTGTAAATGTGCTTTGGTGATGGTGGTGGTGGAGTAAGTACTGTTAGTGGAGTAAAAATAGCGGGTGGGTGACCTACAGGGAAAAAGGGAAGGTCAACAAGTTACTCAACAAGAAAAATATATACAAAAGTCAGCTGTTCAAGTGATCAGTGCAGCGGAGGAGTTGGCACTGTTGGCATTGCAGATTGGCAGGCATGCAGTTTGTTTGTGAGAGTTAATCATATGACTTGACTTACTGTTTACACATATTTACACTGACGACGACTCCACTAGAACGGTGTTGACTAATTTACTAAATTGGAGTCATGTGACTTTGGTTGTGCAGTTAAAACTCAAAAGTGTTCGTGTATTTAAAGATAATTATTAGTGGTTTGTGACGAAGATATTATACTTGAACAGTATTTTTGTATTTTTATTGAATGCTATCATTCTTTCTGCTGACAAAATGGGTAAGTTTTGTGAATAAATTGCTTGTAAAAAGGGAACAATTAGCAGTTGTGGAATAATCAGAAATAAGAAGAAAAAAAGTGTTTTCTTGGAAAGGGGTATAATATTTAATATTATGTGCAAATGTGCACGATGATGGTGGGAAGTGGGGATTGAAATTGCTATTACATAGATTAGGAATATTTAGTGTAATTTTGAAGTAGTATAGTCAGATAGTAAAGTATAATTTTTGGGAAATTGAAGAATAGTAGCATTCTTAAACAAAATTTCGAAGAAGTGACGACAGTTAGTGGCGTTGTTTATTGAGAATTTAGAAGCTGCTGATTCATTAGGATTATAATAATGTGTTCGTGTTTTTTAAATGTTGCAGGCTCCATGAGAAATCGTTAGAAATCCGTATCTTCAACAGCAGGAACAAAACTGGACCTCTTGTACTTACTTGTACTTAGTGAAGTAAGTGAGGTTGAGTTGTATTATTATTCAAGATGCCTTTATTCGGAAAGTCACAGAAAAACCCGTCGGAGGTTGTGAAAGCGTTGAAGGAGGCAGTTACAGCGCTGGAGAGAGGGGATAAGAAGGCAGAGAAGGCTCAAGAGGAGGTCTCGAAACAGCTTACAAATGTCAAGTCTATCCTGTTTGGTGCCGCTGACACAGAACAGCAGACTGAAATATTGATAGCCCAACTTTCACAAGAGCTGTACAACTCCAATCTTTTACTTATGCTGATTAACAATCTTTCAAGAGTTGAATTCGAGGTATTTTCATATTACTGGGAAGCCAATATAATTTATAAGTAGATAGTTTGTGAGTACACTTGTATGTAACTTTTGTACGTTTTGTTTTGCAATAGGGAAAGAAAGATGTAGCACAGATTTTCAACAACATTTTGAGAAGACACATTGGTGCCCGATCTCCAACTGTGGAATACATCTGCACGAAACCGGAGATTCTATTTACACTTATTTCAGGGTATGAAAAGCAAGTATTAAAATTAAGGCTAAAAGTAAAAATAAATCCGTTTATGAAATAAATTTCTGCTTGAATTAGGTATGAGCACCACGACATCGCCCTTAACTGCGGTACAATGCTACGGGAGTGCGCACGTTATGAGGCATTGGCAAAAATGGTTCTTTATTCCGATGATTTTTACAAGTTCTTTAACTATGTCGAAGTGTCTACTTTTGATATCGCCTCAGATGCCTTCTCCACCTTTAAGGTTTGTTCAAGTTTACAATGCACTAATACCTTTAAACATTGTTTAGCAAGCATATAACGTACTGTAATCATCCCAAGAGTAATAATAATAATCCTTTACTAAAAAATTTAGGAACTTTTAACACGCCATAAACTGTTGAGCGCAGAGTTCTTGGAGGCTAACTACGATAAAGTGTTTAGTCATTATCAGCAATTGTTAAATTCAGAAAACTATGTGACGAGGCGACAAAGTCTCAAACTCCTCGGAGAATTGCTTCTTGACAGGCACAACTTCACGGTAAAAGAATTAGCTACAAATAATCTAAACGAATAGTACACAAATCTTACATTTGCTTGAATTATAAATAAGTTTCCTTAAAATCTCATTTTTGTAGGTGATGACAAGATACATTTCCAATCCTGATAATCTAAAACTAATGATGAACATGCTTAAAGAAAAATCGAGGAACATTCAATTCGAAGCCTTCCATGTGTTTAAGGTATGCATTTGAGAAGTCGCATATTTTTAGCTGTTTAAATTTATATTCACATTTTCTACAAGTTTTTGACGGATTTTTGTTTGTGCTCAGGTGTTTGTGGCCAACCCTAATAAGCCTAAACCCATATTGGACATCCTGTTGCGTAATCAAGAGAAACTTATAGATTTTCTAACTAAATTTCACGAAGACAGGTCCGAAGACGAGCAGTTTAATGATGAAAAAGCTTACCTTATCAAGCAAATCAAAGAATTGAAACCATCTGCAGAATAACTATTAAGAATGTGTAGAGAACTAGTTCTCTCGTCAACAATAATAATGTTAGCTCGGGAACCCTTCCACTACGCAAAGCTAGAAAATGTATCTTGTCTAATCTCGAATTTAACGATAAAAAAGGTAGAAAATATAAGTTGTAACAATACTACTGTTAACAGCATGTAACTTAAGTGTAAATACATATATATCTATGTAAAACTCCAGTTTGTCTATAGATGGTCATTACAATTACATAAAAAGTTCATCGACTGAATGAGTCATCATACATGCTTATGTGTACGTAAGTAAAAATCGTGTAAGAGGATATTTAGGTAACCATTATTATTACAAGTTACTTTACAGGTAGCTTAATTAGTAACACCAGATGAAAAACTTGAAAATAAAATAATTCGCGTGGTAAAACTGCGATATCATATAAAATTATATCGTGCTATCTATCGAACGGTCTAAATAAGTATCAGTATTTTTATAGGATAGCAGCTAAAAAACGTGGTTAAAAAAGTAAGATATCAAAAAATTCAATCAGAGCAGAATGCACAATGCCACAAAAAAATAATTTCTACATGAAAATGAGGATTCAAATTAATTTTTAGGTTTATAGTCCCATTTATTTATCAATCAGAAGCAAAAACAAAAAATTCTCAATCTTTCAATTCAGTAATAGAATGTACCTACCTACAAGTTAACCTAATGGCTCATTAAACTATTCCATAATTTCCGCTACATAACTATCTACCAATATTATTTTTGTTTCACATAATAGTCGGACAAATGATGCATATATTAAACAACAGTAATACTAATTTACTAAACAATTATTATATATTAGGGTCAAGTATAAGACCATAGGCGGAAATTTACTCAATACGAAATGTCATCTTTCGGAGTAAAACATCGCATGATCACTCATTAGATTGATGATGCATCTCCACGCTGACTTGATCTTGTGCGCCGACTCCAGTCACCAGTATCCTCAGATTCATCTTCAACATCATCTTCGCCAGCATGAAGCTCAATTTCATCATCATCGTCTTCCTCAGCTTCATTTCGGTTACCTCCTTGTTCCTTATCAGCCGAAGTCTCCCCGGGATCTTTTGTATCCTTCTTTGAAATATTCCATAATGTAACATACATACATAATTTGAGTTCAATAAACGTTGCTTTAATGTTTTATGTTACCTCATTCACATTGCCTTGCACTTCAGAAGTGTCTGCGTCATTTTTTTCGCCGGTTTCAGTATCCATCGGCTCCTTCTTTACTTGAACTAAAGTCTTCTCTGCACCTTCCTCAGACTTTTCTGTAGTCACACTTTCATCGACAGTTTTATCCAACTCCCCAGATGTACTAGGGTCCTTTGGCTTTGTCTCCTTTTCAGTTTCCTCTTGCTTCCTTCGCTTAGCACGCTCACGGGCTTCCTCTCGTAGTAATCGTCGTTTTTCCCTTTCATTGTATTCTTCGACACTCTTCAGGTGATTCAAAGTCATGCAATGTACTTTCTTCGCTTCATCTTCTTCCCCTTTGATGGGTATGTACCGAATGCATGCATTGCAGTAAAATACCGTCCTAATCTCGATCAAATCCAATCCTGTTTTTAAAATTAAACGTTAATTTTTATAACAATTTATTCCTTAAAATGCACGACTTTTCATATATATTTTATGTCATTCCATAAAACTGTCCGTACCCAATTCCTCAGGAGACAAATTCGTTCCCTTCACGTTATCACCTTTGACATCTCCCTCTTGGAGTTCCTTCATTGCAACTCTCTGAAAAAAACATTGAAAACTGTTGAATTCATGCTACACTTTGTTTCAATTTAAGCATAAAATTTTCAGAAATCATACCTTTGCATGTTCTAATGCAGCCATATGATAAATATGAACTTTCCAGATTCGGAAATCAATGTCACACACATCGCACCTGCGATAAATGAGAGTTTTAATTTTCTGCAAAAAAGAGAGATAAACACATTGAAATAGGTTGGTTAAATCATGTCTAAAAAAATTTAAGCACATAATAGAGGATTTTAGTTTTTTCTTACATTGTGAATTTCATTTGCCTCATGTTCCTTTGGGTCCGTTCGAAAGCTAAGTTCACAAACCCGGCAGTATGACGAAGTGTCCGACAGGACCTTTTCTGCTTTCTCCCTCTTTCTCTGATCCTCCTTCATTTCTTGACGGACTTTCATCAATTTCTTTTTCATCTCAGTAACAGCTCCATGCATTGTCCGAACATGCTGATTAGACCTCAGATGGAACGTAAATTCCTGATAAATAAAATAGAATTGAAAGACAACAAAGTAATTAAGTATTTACACAATATCAGCATAAACCAACAAATTCATCGCATTTAAGTAACTTTACACGTATTTTTTTACCCGAAAGCTAATACAGCGGACGTCACAATAAGGACAATGTAATTTCAACAAAGCACGAGTAGTCGGTGACTTTCCTTGATCGTCAGAAGGCTTTTCGGCGGCACCAGTTTTCTCGCCGTCATTTTCTGTCTTTACCTCCACCTTGGAGTCATCTTCATTTGTCCTTGTAGACTTATCATCCTTCGAGCGATCATCCACCTTGGTTGCTTGTTCAGCTGAGCTACTTTTACCTTCCAAATGACCATTTTCCTCCTGATCAACGTCGTCATCATCATCTCCAGCAACTTCTTCCACCACAACTTGTCCTTCCACCATGTTGACATAGTCCATAGCATCATCTTCTTTTTTACCCACAGTTTTCTCGACCTCTTCTTCATCCTTTTTGTCTTTGCTACCTTTGGTACCCTTATCATCACTTCGACTTCGGCTGCGACTACGACTCCGTTTGTAACTGTGCTTTGTAGTCATCATTTTGCGGCTTTGGAATGAAATATGTTATTGTTGTAGTAGGTTACACGATTTGTAATGTGCATTTGCAAAACACTTTTGCTGTAGTTTAAGTTCACCTTCGCATAGGAGGATCCCTTCGTGAATTCATCATAGTATGTCGACCCCTGTTTCTAGAATTCATTCCACTTGGTGGAGGTGGTGCTCGGGATCTTGCCAATAGTCTTCTTGAAGCAGCTGCTGTTGTTGACCTAAACGGTACATTGGCATTGTGCCTCGCATTGGAGTGATAGCTACTGGATGGCAAGCTCTTCGACGATCCATAGCTCACAGGCCGTTTGAAATCCGGTTTGCTGTAAGTTGACGAACTGTGAGACGCCGATCCTCCCGAATACGGGTAGTGATGTTCCGGAGGCGCCTGACGCACTCTGCTTGGAAAATTGACGACACATAAATTAGAGTCAAGTTTATAAATATTGGTTTACTTAAAATATATCATCATGCAACTACATAAAAAATTAACTAGCTATTCCATATCCCTAAATCCGTAACTATTATTCTTATGGATTTCAAATCAGGTAGGAGGGAATCATTTTGCATAATTTGCATATTTATTTTTGGTGTTTTTCCGCAACTTCGTCGTTCAAGTTTAGTGATTTTCTTTCAGGAATACTGAACGGTGGTGATCATCTCTGATGGTTTCATGTATTCAAAATTATTTGTTGAAACAGCAATACTCTAGCTCTGGAAGTATTTTTTCGTGGTATGGTATGGTATAGGCAATCAATTCCATGACAGGATATGTAAAAAGCGATGTGATAAACGAGTACAAATTGGGGTTGTAGTTTGCAGTGTGATCGTTGAGCTGAACGGAACAACGGTAAGCGACATAAAAGTTAGAGAGAGAGACATCCCTGGCTACAGCCTATTTTGGAGAAACTGGCGATGATGTATACTTTTTGATAGGAAGATGAACCAAAACTCATAATTTACGATTTTAACGCATTTTCAAAATGCCATCTTTAGATCAATACATCAGGAGAGTAGGTTTTAGTAGCTAGTGGTATTTACCGCGATCCATAATAATCCTTGCTAGAACCTGAACCAACGCCAGAGCTGCTGGACGATAGGCTGACTTTCATTAATGGTTGTAGCCGCATTGACGATGACTTGGACGATAGAGATGGCGGTGTCAACGGAGGTGGAATTCTCCTCATATTGCTTTTGGGTGCTGACCGAGAGCTACTTCCACTTCCTTTATAATCGTCTAGATACTTTGATGAGGTTGATGAGGACGAAGCAGATGGTTTGTATCCCGGTAGGTCATAATACGACGATGATGCAGTCTTGTATCGACTTCCACTGGCACTGCTGCTGCTGCTAGCTGAGTATTCAGCATATCGAGTGGTCGTTGTCTGGAAATGTTTGGTAAAGTTTTCCATTTGAATGAAATACCCAGGTTATTCAATGTTATTCGTCTTAACTTTAGTGCGTACTGGTTCCTTGGCTTTTTGAAGAGTCATCTGATGATTAGTACTAAACGGTAATTTTGGTTGGGTTGCAGTCATTTTAGGGAGCATACAACAGGATAAAGGAATAGAGGAGGAAATACTAGAGATATTCTGAGGGAACGACAGATGATTTAAGGAAACATAATCTATCTTGAACATAAGGACTGGGTAAAACGCACTCAATTAAACTTGTCGGGATAGTTTTTTGAATCATGTACAATCAGTTTCGTAGTTTCGTATTTTTTTTCAATGATAAATTTCAGGATTACTCCTGATATATTTTTGAAATTACATGAGCTCCAAAGCTGTCCGTCCGAGACCTCTTGGATCGACTATCAGAAGAATCATAGTAGTCCCCGCCCGAGGACAACATCCTGGGTGGTGGTTCTGCGGGTGAGTGGTACCTCTTTGATGACGAAGATCCGTAGGAATCTGAAAGGAAAATAAATTGTAGAATTAATTTTTAATCGAAATTGTATTAAATTGCTTACGCGCAGTAGACCTTCTTCCCATTCTGACAAGCCAAGAGAATATGATGTGGCAATATTTTAAAAATTAAAACGCAGGCCTAATTGAAAATTGACAGCACTTGGTACTAACTTGGTGCTGGTACAAGTGGTACAGTGGAACTATAAATTGGCTTGGCACATATAGGACGATTTATATCATTGCGCATCGCCATTTTCAGGTATGCATGAATATGAATTCCTCTATTCTTCCTCTTAGTTTTTTCTTCCTATATTTTAACAGTAATTGGCATATGTAACGTCTATTTTATCAATTAAACGCAGCTAAAGTGACACGTCATGCATGAAATTGCCTCTGAGAAGGACACGTTGCAAATTACCTATTGTTCAATTTGTTTTACTTAACTATAAGCTACGACAAATTGGAACAAATGCTTAATACTTGGCACACGTAGCACGAAACATCAGTCATGCTTCACATTTAATAGTTTTGTACTTGTGATAGTGATATCAGTGGTATGAAATAAGAATTTCAACTAAAAACTATGTACGAATTCAAACAATTAGGGAAAAAGAGCTAATCATAGTACATAGTACTAGAAAGCTTGTCGTAAGAAGTACAGAACCAAATTATCCAATCTATTATGTAAAAAACGTTTTACGTTTTGAATTTGCTATTGAATGTTGATCAGTCATGTTTCGTTTCATACTTTATAGCAAAAGTTGAAAACTTGACTACTGTGAATTTAGCTAACATTTACATAGTATAGCAATGAATTATGAATTGAAATCTAAGCAAGCTAATGGACTATTTTAGGAGATGTACAAAATTAATTGCCCTTTTTAAGGCTATAGCTTACCTTTGTAATAAGACGATCTGTGGTGATCCGACATGGTTTCCCTTAAACTTTGGTTAAGTGGTTTGATGACTGAAGAATAACTTGACTGGATATCAGAAATGACGCCACTTTCTTACATGCACATGATACGTGCTCAGGGATCCCAATAACCTCCACTCGTGCTCACAGAGGATCTCTACAAATTACAAACCGTAAAAAAAATAAAAAATATGAAAGCACAAGTACCCAACCAAACTTCATTTGACGAACAATCACTAACAAAAAATTCAAATTCAACTCAAGTTGTTAGTCCAAGCGAACACATTCTTTCATGACTTCATCAAGACCAAAACATATGATCCTCAATATTAAAAACCCTTTTATTAACCTCTTTTAAGTTAATTTTAAGCAGAAAATCTTATTATAAACTCTTACCGTGACCGGAACCTGCTATTTTTCCCAACACCAAGTCACAAAACACGCTGATACTAAAGTTTCACACCTCTCAACTTAAAAACTTTTTCCTTTTTTTAATTCTTTGGAATTGAATTTATTTGATAAACTATTGGTTTATTTAAGTAACTGAGCTCCTTTAGAGAAGCCGTGTACACTTGAAAAATTGGCAGCAAATTGCATGCAATTTCAATAAATTCTGCAATTTAATTTTATTTGAGTAATTTGCAAGAACAGGCAATCCTTTCCTCAAAAATCAGCCAGCAAGATCACAAAACTGAACTAGTAAAAAACGCTGCAGCTCTTGTGTAGCGTTGCGGGTTTACTAGGTAGCTTTTTTAGCTTGATTTTGTTGTAAGGAGAAACGAGGCTGCTAGCCTAGCATTGCATTGCATTGCGTTGCAACAACAGGAAAAAACGGGTAAAGTATGAAGTAAAGTAATGGGAAAAAAGGAGGAACAACAACCCAACAACCAACAACGCCGAGTTTGTATTCTCGTATTCCCTTCGTATTTTGTATACACCTTAAAAATAGCGTAAAAATGCTATTTTCTCAATACCTATAAATCGTGTATTTATGTTGTGTTGATGTGTGTACGTACAAAAATGTTATATTTTGCTTGCGCTTTGGATTTTGAACTGAACACGGTAGTATGAGAATGTACCTTATGAAATGAACATTTAATACTTACTGTATAGTAAGCATTTTTGCATCGTGCAGACGTTTGCTTTAATAGTATGTAGTTTTTGTACACCTTGCAGTTAGTGCAGAAGACGATGAAGATACCCCTTTTTTCTCAATGAGAGGATGAGGATGGCATGAAAGCATGCAAAAGCTACCCTGCACTGAGGAGTGAGGAATGACTGAACTTTAAAGAGGACGTGGATTGTTGTGGTGACGGAAACTTAACTTTTGACTTGCAGGTCACTTCACCTGTCCTGTGCAACGGGTACCTGCTCAACCTGATTGTTGATCTATATTTAGAAGGAAAATGAATGTACTTGATGCGGTTGAATATCGTTGAATGAGCCCTCGTTGAGGATGCATGGCGTATCTTGTTCAATTCAATGATCCCTTTTAATCATAATATAATTCATAATATAACTTCATCGCTTCCCCATTTTGAAGATTGTGATTAATATTGACCATGTATTTATCCAACATTTATTTTCCATCGTAGTCATGTCATGTCATGAATAAAAAGCCGGTCTGAGTCTGAAGACATTAATCATTAATCATCACTCATTCATTACACACATCACAGTAAAAATCCATCACATGTGACCCAAGAATCTGAGAATCGAGACTGAAAATGAAAAGCTAAAAATTATTGTTTGTACTAGTACAGTGAAAAGTGCAAGCTGAAGTGTGGGGATCGATCATTGCACCTGGCGCCGCCAAAAATTAAAAATGGATTTTATCTAATTAAATTACGAACCTTGAATGAAACGTCACAGCACACAGCCATAGCATACGAAGAGGACGATGATAGTGATGAGATGACCATTGAACTCATTTTTCTGCATTCTCGCTTTTGCGTTAGTTTCCCAAGTATGATTGTTTCCCATTTAACTTTTTTATCGCCAAGCGACAAGCGTAATTGGCAAAATGTATGGGGAAACCTTATGATGTATGAGAATGAAACGGGTATGTTGGTGGAGTTCCATGGACTGGAGACTAGTTTAAACTGGAGAAATCCTCAGTTCAAACTGCAGCATATTTCGAAAAAGAGAAAGTTTATTTTTAGTAACTATAGCTATGGTTAAATCAACTCATAACGGCATCCGTCATCATCACTAACCACCGTTCATTCATTCTTCTTCTTTTTCATAACATTGCAAGTTGCCCCGAAAATGGTAAATCTCGTAATCTCGTTGCAATCTTTCATTTCCACAAGTTTGATCTCTTGCGGTAAGACGTAAATTATTATGATGGCCAATAGCGCATTAAGTAGTCAATGAGTCTTTTAGTCATTCATGAACTTAGATCATGCCATAATTGAGTAGTTTGGTATGATATGGGAAATACATTTAACAATAAACTAATTTAAAATTTTATATCACTATCATTATATCCCATTGATTTTATCCCATGTTCAAACTTAGCTCCTTTCCTGATTCGTTTGAATGTAAAAAAACCGGTGACGATATCCTATCTACTTTCGACGAAATTAGCTTTCATTCATGTCTTGCCATTTTGTATTTTGAATTTACCAAGAAAGTTAATTTTCGTAAAATTAAGAAAATCAAGATCTTTAAGAGGAAGGATTAAGCTTGTATTTTTTTAAAACATGCATGCAATTTTAACCTTAAACTTTAACCAGAGAGTATAGAGTAAAGGAGTCCCCCCTGGTCTGAGCTTAGCAAAAAAGGGCTAGGTGAGCTAAAAACGGCTTCCTGCGTGAACAGTTGAG
>JAQFXM010005934.1:0-14076 GCA_034693345.1 Entomobrya multifasciata | reverse complement strand
CGGTCTGCCTATGACGAGACAATGCCTTTTCCTTTTCTTCACATCCTATAAGCTATGCGATACGGTAAAAATAGATTGTTTTAGGATTGTGTCTATAATTACATACACCACACGTGGAAATCATGTTTTCCTGTCCAAATCACCATGCTCAATTTATACACACTTTTTGTAAAACGTGACACGATCTAATTTAAAAGATATTACTTCTAAAAGTACTTCTATCGAAATTTTATTAAATCTAATATATGGCTATGGTTGGGGCTATGACCCATATGGCTAAAATTTAAAAACGACTAATATTCATTTTGTATTGTATATTTTTATTCCTGATTCAATACAATTATAATGTCATTGGTAGTGCCGAGACGACACGGTGTGAATTTTCTATTTAGTAGTCAGTTGTGACATATAAGTCCACTAATTTAACATCGTTATCGGCTTTAAATGGCTTACCTTGTCGACAATATTATTTGAAATAAAGTCCTTGACATTGATATTCCACGTGAACTTTTCAATTCGTATAGGTGCTTTCAAATAGTATGAGTATCTGGATAAAAGATCCGAATAATGATGATACTTCATAGAATGTGCTAGATTAATCATAGCATTTGAACAGGTGCCAATTTTATACTTATTTAATCATTTGATTGTTTCGGCTGCCTGTGCCTATCATCATTCACTTTATGGAACACTAAAGTACTTTCGACGGTACTTGATATGAAATTCCCAACGATGCGATACAATCACTAGAAGTCAATATGTGCACAAAAGCCTACACATTTTTGGATCAAACCAAATATATGTAACTGCATAAATAAAAGTACACAATCCAAAACTTATACTTGAAAGCATTCTCCAATGAAAAGTGTCATTTACTCAAAGAAAATAAGTATATCAACAAAATAACACCAAAGTTAAATACATGTACCAGCCTGTCGCAGGTTGAAAAGCATGCTGATGCATTTTGACAGGTGAAAGTGTCTCTCGCTCTTAGCATCCCACGACAAGACTTGTTCGCATAAGCGCGTTTAACAGTTACCCCATGAATATTAATGATATAATGTTGACGTAGAACGGCAGCACATTAGATGTGATTAAAGTAACTCAGAGCTGGTCGTAAGTATTTTTTAATATAAAGTTAGTTGCATTAGTTAGTATTTCATTGATAATTAATGTTTTTGCTTTTGTTATAGCTTTTTGTAATTAACTTTCAGTATTTCTGATAGCATATCAGTATATCACAGGGGAGAAAGTAGGATTCTACATTTTAGAACAAGTTATTTTAGACAGAAGCCGACCTTCAGACAAAATTTAACATTATTCTGAAATGACAACGCAGTGTTAAGAAATACTGAAAAGAATATTCCATACGTCTCATACTAACCCAAACCCAAGTGTTCTCTAAATGTTTCATGTGTTATTTGTACAAGTGTTATATTTAAGCTTTATTTTTCTTCAAACAAAACCATGCGTGGTTATAAGAAGCCCACTTCTATCTTTTCCTATTCTACAAACACAAGTGTGCACTGTTTGTAAACAAGTTTAATTAAGAAAATGGTTTTGAGAGGTTGTTGCAAGTGTATCCTGTGATTTCATCTCTGTAAATCTGTCGACGCTTCAAAGTAATAAAGATGTCTAAACTTTGAGAAAATCTTACAGGAAAATACAATTAAGATGATATTATCATTATCACAGGGCAAATGAAATATATTTATGTATGTAAGTTTATATAATGCTCACTGTACGATGGAAATCGCTTTGTCTTTATGTATTGCATTTGTTGACGTAAAGCTCTCCTTTCTAAGATTTATGTACAATTTGTTAGCGCACACTGACTACTTCACGCAATGTTATATAACAAGGGGGACTAAGGGGATTTCGAAAGGGTTCAAACGTATTATCTCCCACAATTACTATCTTTTCAAAATCTGACATTTATTACTGCGTACTGCAAATACACATTAATATGACGCAACTCATGCACATCTTTTATATATATTTGTATACATGTACAAAATACATGTTATAGTCATTGTTTCGTATTCAAAAAATGTACGTTTGCCACAATAGTACCACCCGACCCGTACTTCGAAGGACTTTCCGTTTTTTCTTGGAATAACAATACGTCATCATGTGCACGTGCAGCTTAGAAATAAATATATGACGATGTGTTAGAAAACTCAGATACAAAAATTCGTACGATTTTCTGACTAGATGTGCATTTTATGTATGCCTCAATTTCTTACAATTTTTGTAACCCACTATCTTTCCTTCCTTCAGTTTGCTCCGGATGCAGTAAGAGTGTGTAAATAACTTTTTAAATTGTTAGTTTTGGCTTTCACTTCTATTCTTTTGCACCATTTACCCTTATCATTATAAATATTATTTGCTGGTCAATATTCCGGAAATTCGCTTGAAAAAAGTATAGCAAAAAGTATAGGAGAAGAAAGTGCTTGTATGTATGTGTATGTAATATGTATCAATTTCCGTTGCTTTTATGGTTTCAGGGAAAAAAGTTTTTTTTGGCATTTAGCCACCTTGCAATTATTTGGATAAAACGACTAACAATACGCTACTGACAGACTAACTTCGTATACAACATGTAAGTCTAACTAGAGATAAAATGTTAGCCATTTGCTATACTAAAATGCAAGTCCACTTGTGCAAATGCAAATATGCGTTACATTACTTTATTACGTAAAACTCAACCAAAACTCACTTAGCGGTTGTTAAAGTTATGGTCACCAATTACCTAGTAACGATAAGTCGTTGCGTGATTATATATCTGTCTGATAATTGGCCCTTTAGAAAAAGGTTAATGTGAGTATCAATATTCCTGGCGTCAAATGTCAAACTTATTTTTAAAAATGGGATTGTGAATTTAAAACCAATCACCTGTTTCAAGGCAATGATTTAGTGCTTGCTGAAACAAACGAAAAAGGGGAAAATGATCTCAACTCAATAAGTAGTGAAAGCATATATAACTTCCTGATGATTAAAATTGTAACTACACGCCTAAACATTTTTTTAAAAAATCGTGACTAGACTAACAGGCTTTTTCCTCAGTACATTCCGAACTTTCTGCAATTTCTGCAATATATCAAGTGCGCTCGTAGTGCTAATTTTAACTAAAATTCAGGTAAAATAAAAGTAAACACGGAAGGTTTAAGTTGTTTCACACTTGAATGAGTATTAGCCTGCAATTGCTCCTTATCAGCAATTTCACACGACCGCAATGAATAATCACGGCAAAAATTTTTAAATACTAAACTCAATTGAACTCAATATCAAATTACTCATTACGTTCATTATTTAAAAATTAACATTTAAAGTTAGTACCAAAGGTAGTATGTTTTAGTACAATAAGTACTAAAACGTAAGCTTGCAACGTTTTTTAAAGTTGATAAATCCTGATAGCCTCTAAATTACTTTATTGCACAAAGGTCCTGACAGAACCACAACTGGAATAACTTTAAGTTTTTAGAACCGATTTATTTAAATGTATTAGCAGCGAACGCCTTATTTAAATGTATCATGTACACAACAAGTGAAAGATAAAATAATTTTGGACATCCTCTTTACGACCATGAATTTAACAAACTATTCAAAGGTGTGCGTAGGGTACTTATTTTTTGTACTTTTGGATTAAATGATAGTCATAACTGACACAAAACTCCATTTTTGTTATTTAGTGAGACTGGCAAAGTCTCGTTATCGTTCTTTTAAAAACATGCAATGTAACCTATGAAAATCCTGTTGTATTTTCTCAATTACCCTCCAGCGACTATAACTGACACCATCATTGTTCTGGAAGTGCCATTAAATAAAATTACAAGCTCATCCACTGATCCTTTGCATTGAATTGTTGGTGTCTGGAAGAGCTTGTCAAGCCAATTATTGTGAGTTCACCAACTATTCAGCTAGTCTGTCTCTAACCCTGACTGAATACTGGCACAATAAGTAAACGTGTTACATGATTTCACGGGGGGTAATAGTAGCAATTTTGGTTAAGTAAATTGCGTGGCACAGTTACACATGCAAATACACAAAACTTTTTATAGTACATGCAAAATTGGCGAATCGTAAGTGGAGCTCCATCTAAGGTAATTAGCTTGGTAAGCCTATAAAAGAGAAAATACGAATATATTAGTGGCATTGCCCATCATCATCACCTTACAAAAATGATGATCTGCTGCTGTTTCTTGAGGTGCTCAGTCATATTCAATTCAAGCTTTATGTGAGATACACCATGCAAACTAGAATTTTTGTAGATAAACGACAGCACCATAATTTAACATCGTACATCCAGTCATTCAGTAGATAAAAAAACCAACGCCCATCTTCCCGTTAAACGATTACTTACATGATCACAAGCAACAACGGGGAATTTTTCGGGTTCTCTGCCACCAAACTTTTATGCTTTAAAGAGAATCTCTAAATAGGTCTTGCATGCATGCATAACTCATTTTTAGCTCAAACCTTGTTAGCTGCGTAGTTTAACTAAGCATAAAAAGGGACGTTTTCTTAGCTAAACAGGGCTAACGGGTTGCCTTTTCACCAAGCCACGAGCCGTCAAACTTATAACATTATATTGCTTTACACTACTTTTGTAAAAGGTAAATTATTATACTTCGTGGTAGAAGTAACGAGTGTGAACATGCGACTACTATTGTTAGTCATTTAGTGTTACAAAGGGGAGTAAATTGGATTTTCACGAGACTCGACTAGTCTGTAATATAATTATGCTTCTAATGTGACTGTATGGAAATATGCTCATCTAAATTATAAATCTGTTACTGTATACTAATACTTACGGCATCGACATGATATGGAGGAAAGTAAAAGATGCATTTTGGTAGTCACTAAGGGTAAATTAGACTTCATTATTTTGCCACTTTTATCTCTATCAAGGGTGTTAATAGAAAAAATATAGATGAACTACTATTCCTGTTATTTATCCCTATCAAGGTAACGATCAGACATTGCATATTCTCTGTCATAACTGTGTTGGCTTGGCATCATCGAGTCGAGCCCTGCAATATATCCCACAATAATGATATATTGAATACATTATGGTATTTTCCCCTGAAATAATAATACTATTTTCTTAGTCATTAAAGGTCTGCTCTCTGCTGGAGGTATAGCTCAAGTTACGTTGTACCTTTCACCCCTTTACAAATTCAAGGAATTTTAGAATTTCTACTCAAATTGAATATGCAAGCTTTTATATGCATGTATATTGTATTTTCTGGATAATCCGGGCTTGGCTTCAGCGGAATATTATATTTTAATAAGCGCAAACCGTAGGTACACTTTATACGTGTTTTACTTCAGTTTATAATGAGCATTTTTAGCAACATTGTGGTTTCAATTCAACGAAAATCGCATTCGAGTGTAAAGTGCAATTTAATACGAAGCTTTTTTTAATGTATGGGAACTTGCCAAGTCAGGCATAATATAATCGGTAAAGGCATTAAGAGCCCATTCTTAGAAAAAATGAAATTCCAACGCATTAGATAAATACACCTCTGCACGTGAGAAGGGGAGAAGAACAGATGAAATTGAAAAAAACGAAGGTATGTTTGAAATATGGGTTTCCGGTAATATTCATTTATCATCTCTTTGTATTTAGCTTTCCATTAAGGGTTTTATTAGACAAGTCTGATCGATATAGCACACTTTACGTAAAAGTCGGTTTTTGGTGGCATATGTGTAGTAAAAAGTGATACTTATGTAGGCTATTGCACCCTAAAAGCTTTGGTCTTTTGATATTAATAAAAAGTGTATACTCCATGCTGCGATTTCAATTCATTTTTACTATTGTTCATGTTTCAGTGGATTGGCGACAATAAAAATACCTGTCAACAGCGGGAGAACATGTCTGTCTTCATTTTACATCCGCAGGACATCCATCGAATGATGAACATGACTAAGTACAACACCTGTCAATATAATGATTTTCGTATTACTTTATTGGAAGGAAAAAAGAACTGAAAACACCTCAAATATAGATGCAGAAGATCGAACAGTTCTTTGAGTAGTAAAAATCATATTTGTCGGTCGCTAGCCATTTCATTGTATGTAAATTTTAGTTACGAATGTGGTAAAAATTCATATTTAAAGTCAAAAAAGCTAAGATAAACCGAATTATGTGCTTGTAGAGTTCTAGAACTGATTGTTTAAAAAATAAAAACAAGTTTAACTTAGTAACGGTAGTTTTTAAATCTTAATGCAAACAGTATGAAAGTTTTAAAGCTTTCACTCAACACCGACGTTAAATTGAAATTTCAAGCATAAAAAACTGACAGTGACAATCGAGTAAATGAAAAGGTAAGGCAAAGATATAATTTACCGACATGATTTAGTAAAATTTTCACTCTAGTTTTGTAAGTGTCATATATTAAACAATATAATCATGAAAGCCTATGAAAATATTTTACTATGTTGCTTTATGCTGTTTAGTCATGTTATGAAAGGTGTATATAATCTTGTTAGTTGAATAATGGTAAGAGCCGGAAGATGAATAAAAATTCTATCATCTTTTGTAACTACGAGTTTATGAATTCGGTTTCTCCGCAAAAGCTGTGGTAGAGAGTGTTTAGATATTCATGAAGGAACAATGGCATGCCTTAAGCTGGTATAGTGCTATAAGAATGACATCCTTTCTACGTAACAAACGTTTTTGGCATGAGCTCCAGCTTCATATATTCTTTTCTGAATTATTCACCAAAATAATAACTTTATGTTACGTACTATTGTTGTCATGCATGTCGGAATTCTCGTGTTGGTGCTTGTTGTATCTCTTTATATGTATGTACACAAAGCAGACAAGTTATTTTGGATCTAGACAGGTTCATAAATTCAAATTCATTATAATATGGCGTCTGTGTGTTATTATTTGATCTTCCCTTCGAATTAGATTTTACTACTATAACGTCATATTAGTATCTTCTAATGTTCTCTACTGCCCAAAAAGTTGTAGTCCATTGTCCGTACGTACTGACCCATTGCTCCAGATTTTTTAGATCTATGTTATGGAGATTTTTTACTTCTCTAGACATGGTTCACATCGTGCAGTATATTTTCTACCACCACGACACGAGTGTGAATTGACGGCAAGAAACATACTGTTTTTGTGCTGTTGCATTTGTAAGCACCAAGTTTTTCTAACAAGGCTGCCCACTTTCTTTTTGCGTTTTGCATATGTAATCTATTCCAACTTTAGCACATCTTTTAAAAAATGGCTTTCAAGAACTGCTTGGGCGGAGATTACGTTGACTTATTACACAGTAGGCGATTGTGGAAGATACGTGGTTGATGAATCGCAACAATATTGTGAAACAACAAGATGAAAATGCACATGCATACCCACATGAGTTACATACATATATATGTATGTGTTGCTAGTTTAACTTTGATATGTGAGCGACTTTTATTGTTCCAGTACAAATACAAACTACTGACTCAATATGGATGACAAAACACTGGCGAGTCTCCCACACAGTGTATTCATATCTATATTCCATTTTGAAAGCCAGCCAAACTTGAAAAATTACTTTTGTTGAGTACATTTCCAGCATATTTAATGTAGTTCGGACAAAAGGAAAGTATAACACAATGGGACACGGGCGAGCAAGCCGGCAAAATACACAACACAACCCCATCATAGCATGTCTCTAAAAGACGCTGCATTGTATTCCGGATAAAATAGCTATCATGGAAGAGTGAACAAACAGTGAGCAATAAAACATATATAAGGTTCCTTTTATAATCTTAACATCATAACGCAAATATTAGAACGACTTGCTTGCAGTCACTTGGTTGAATGTTGAACTGATAAGGTCTGTCATACACGGAAAAAGGGAAATTGTTTACCCTTTATTTTCTACATAAAAACAAATAATAAGCATTCCTTTGCTTTGATGTTTATTTGCCAGCAATAATGACAAATGAAAATACGTAGCTTATTAAAAAGTATCTTTATTAACTGACAAATCACTACTTCAAAAATAATTACATTTCAATAAGTAGTTTACCTCAAAGGAATGGACAAAGAAGTATTACTTTGTATTCATTTTAGTAAACAAGCTATAACTTATAAAGAAAAGGTTAAGTTTTAGTATCAAGGTTACTTGACAGGCTAATTTCTTTATTAAATGTTTGCTCCAAATTACGTTTGGACAAAAGATCAAACATTTTGTAGA
Organism: Entomobrya multifasciata; assembly: GCA_034693345.1. Classification (NCBI taxonomy): domain Eukaryota; kingdom Metazoa; phylum Arthropoda; class Collembola; order Entomobryomorpha; family Entomobryidae; genus Entomobrya; species Entomobrya multifasciata. The sequence continues at coordinate 5,872 of JAQFXM010005934.1, read as the reverse complement.
TCTTAAAAATTAACCTCTGAAGATAAATACATATTTTATTGAGAGATTTTAAAAATTGAATGCTAGCTTTTAGTATGTTCCATCTATAGTGCAACGTTTAGAGAAATAAAAGTACCACTTTAACATTCTATTTGTCATTCAAGGGCAGTCATGTGATTAGCGAGCGTTTAGAACAAACTTTAAAGTTAAAATGAAAAGCCAAATAACGAAACATTAGAAATGAAAAGAAAGAATGTACATTTAACCAAAGAATTTTGTTCACATTGTGTTGAATAACATCCAAGTAGAATCAGACGAGAGGCATTTTGCTTTAGTGCAATCAGTTACTTTATCAGATTTTACACAAACGTCAAAGATAAGTTTAAAGTTTTTAATTTTTTATTGTTTCCAAAAACAAATCATAACGAGGATCCGTCACTTTAATCGTCTCGTTTCTAATACCAATACATCAAATGACTTTATTCACGAATACTCCGAAAATTTGATTAGTATAAATGGATATTTGGAGTTACTAGAAAAATAAAGAATTGCATTGACTTTATTATTCCAATCAATTCATTTAATGAATATACATCTTATGCACACTCGTAAATATTTATTCTCGTTGTATACATTTAAAGTGCTGTTTTATTATATGAATGTATAGAGCGACTCTTGACAAAGCTTACAAAACAAAAGATATTAAAAATCCTTGAGGTGAAAGAAACTCTTAAAAATTTCATCCGTGGAAGCAAGAAAATATTTAAAAGAAAATGGTTCTTTTCGTGCACTGTCAAGTAAGCATATTTTGTTCATGAATATATTCCATTACAAATATTAAAATATATTTATTGACATAATATATTACCTTATTTTAACAATAACTGAAAAAACCGTGAAAAACCTGACATCAAAGCGCGTCTGAGCAGAAGTAAAATGCAATTGATTTATTGATACTGATATATAGTACCTAAAATATTGTCCTTTTAATTCTGCCTTGCGTATAGGAATAGTATTTTAAGAATAACAATATTTTTCCTCGTAGATTTACCTAATCCTTACTGCCAAGAGTCATTACCATTATCTTATAAAACATTCGGAACGTAAGGGAAAGTACTTTTTGAGCCAAGCGGGTAGGGTACTGCTTCTGTATCTTATGAACCAAACACTTTTATCTTGACACCATTGGTTTAGCTCTGAATTCCATTGGGAATCTGATTGATGGAATAGACAGAAGGTAGATATGCCAGGAAACTTTAGAACTTACACTAGAAAAAATCTCATTTTCTATATTTCTACATTTCACACGATCTTTTCTATTGAAAATGATGAAAATACGTTAAATTTGGAAATGAAAAGGGAAAATACCGTATGGGTACTTAAGTGGCATGTTCTTCTGTAAATTTAAAACGTATCTTCATGTCAGTTACACAATGTGCATTCGCTTTTAATATTAAAATATGTTTTCTTGAGAAACGCGCAAAGTTCTATTGATGTCACGAATAATGCATTGTTTTGGAGATGAGTGGTAAAACATCCCAGCGAGCTTTTATTTATTCCAAGTAGCTTTGCGTTACAATTTTTCTCTAAATCCATGTTAACAACAGTTCATTGTAATGATAGAAAAAAGGATCAACATAGAGATTTTCTTTTTTTGCGGTAAATTGAAACGTTTCGAGCCAATTACGTAATGTCTGCGGTCACTAACGTAATGTCTCGGGTCAATAACGTAACGTCTCGGGTCAGTTACGTAATGTCTGCCGTGAATTGCGTAATATCTAGAGTCATTTGGGTTTACATTTGGGGTTGACCCTTGACCTTTGACCTAGGGGGCTGAAAATCGATACCGTTCTTGCCCTTGACCTAAGTGACCTATATACTAAATTTGGGGTCAATAGATCAAAGTGTTCTCGAGTCATCGCGCGGACGGACGAACAGACGGACGAACACCATGAGTGAATATCACATTGTGCGTTTGTTTTTCTCACCATTTTCAGTGTGCTTTTTATAGATTTTTTCAGGTTTTCTTTTTGCAGAAGTCAGGTCAGGTTCAGACCCTTATTTTCCATTCAACATTTTTAAATATAAACCCTTTCTTAACAAGTTTGAAAAAACAAATTCCTGTAACTTTAAGCTCAAATTCCATATATTCATCCAAGTAATATATTTATTTCTATACGATTCACAATAAATCTACGATTGAGTCTTGAAAATGCTCCATTCACATATGTACATATCTTAAATCAAATATCGATTTTTTGATAAAACCTCTCATAAGTACTAAATAGTGACGGTAATAAAAAAGTATATCTTATGCGTTGGCATGAAGTTGTTTTCATAATTTACACTTTCATAGGGATCTAAATACAGCCAAACTTTACCAATATGTTATTAAATTTCTAGACAAAAGAGAAAATAAAACCTCTTAGCAATCAGAAAGTACTTTAATATGACTTATTGATGAAAAATTGCCAACGCAACACCTGCTGCCTCTTTTTTCGACGTGATGCGTAAATACATGTTGCAGTTATTTCTTCCTTACTAGCTTTGTACGGTGAAAGTGTATTAAATGGCAAAAGTTGTCAACAAATTGAGAAACAGCAAAATACGTCAATTAACCTTTACGAATGTTGCTGATTTATATTTTTAATTAGTTTCCGTAGTGTAACCACCTGCTTTAAGTAATGCTCTACAACATAATCTATCTTTCAACCTGTATTGTGCCGAAATTATCATGGTTGAGATGTTCTTTTTGAATTTTATATTGAAAATGAAACTTTTAAAGTTCGGCTGAAAAATTAAAATTCAGAACAATTTAAGTTCGTGTTGTGATGAGTCGAATTTAGGTGTCAGAAAGTTGGCATTAGAAGCATATAAGGAGTCATATTGAAAATAAAACTGTGTAACAAATAGTGTACAGAGCATATATGTATTCTATTTTTCAATGTAAAAATTAACATACATACCTATGTGTTTTCACCTAAATCTAGATACTAGTAGAAAGAAACTAATGGCCATATTGAATCAAATTATAACCTTCCAAATACATTCATTAAATCGAAATAACCAAGCATGTTTTGCGTTAAAGTTGTGCTTGTTTTTCATGAATACGCCGAGAACGCACGCCAGTGAATAAATAAATTTCACAGGACAAACAACAATATGTACATACATACGTAGCAGATCTGACTGACTGACTTGACTTGGACTTGATCATGTTTTTGGAGAAAGGCATAAGCCGACAGAAATAGAATAGCAACTGAATGATATAATGTATTAGTTAAGTATATAGATGAACTCTAATTCCATGGAAACAAATTTTGTGTCGTACTAACCTAGTGAAAATGCCAACGTTGTGTTTAATTATTTGTCATAACATTGATTGTTAGTCAAATTTATTTGAACCGTAACATGTAGAATGCGAATTTACATATATAATGTACAAAACGAGGTTAGCTGAGATATTGGAATTACATGATTGCCTTCATTATACACCTCTCCAACAGGTAAACAAACTTTAGTGTACAATAAAAGTACTAAGATTATATTTACAAATGACGTCAGAATCAAGTCAAGGACAGATAGTGCTGATGATTCACAAAATATGCAATTGTACTACATGTCATGATTTTGATTTCACAAACATACTACATATAAAGGTATTTAGGAAAGTGCTGTGGAAATACGATCGTGTATGTATCAACAGAACTATAAAAGCTTTTAATGCACTTCAGTGCGATGATGCACCTCAATCAACATTGATTATATTTTCAATGAGCTGCAAATCCTGAATACGAACTGATGAGCAACTTTCACTTTCTCTTGAATTGTAATTCTGTCAGTCTTACATCATGACACAATAATATAACGTCTTTTGAAGTAAAGAATTTATTTATCTCTCTAAATATTTCCTTCCGAGTTAATGAACTGTTTTGATAAAAATTTCTCATGGTTGAAATACAGGAAACGTGCCAAACTAAAAAACACAAAATTTTCAAGCATAATTATTGATTACGTGATGCAAGGTGTTGGGATAATGTTAAAGAAAAATATTCATCCCACTACAAATACTCAAATCTCATTTTATAATAAGCAGCAAGAAGTACAAGTTCAAAATAACCGATTTAGATAAATATCACAACGTTTGAAGAATTTAATTTTCACTGTAAAGCTGAATTTACATCATTAGCAATATGAAAAAATATCGCGGTTTTACATGTATAACTTCCGAGATAATACCGCAGTTCATTTTAAGGAATCAAGCGAATAATTAGAAGTGCACCATAATCAAAGACAAACAGAAGGTGCTTATTGGACAGTCTCACTTATATAATGTATGCACTATGCACACCAAATATATTTCTATACTTGACGTCACCTTTACTGAAGCATGAAACTGTTGAGAAAAGTTTAATTCAAAATACATTGGGCCAGTTGGTAACATATATTATGCAAGGATGAGCAAATAAGTAAGATTAATATATGCCTGTGATATCATGAAAGATGAACACGAACATTTAGCCTTAACAAGAGGTGTAATACGTGGATTGTGTAATCTAAACGAAAGCACCAATTTTTGTGATACTATTCTAGTAACTGATGAAATCAAAGGGCTTGTAGTTTCCAAACAAACTTGGTAAAAGTATTTACTAACGTAAGTGGAACATGATATAGTCAGTGTGTTTGTGTTTTCTTGATTCCCTGTAAAATTGTTGTGCTGTGTATATATTTTCTATTTTCGCAATACGACAGTTCTATGGACAGCCAGTCACGTAAGATATTGCCTTAAACAAATGGAATCCATTCACATTTGCTAATACATTCAATGGTGTACACTGAATTGACTGAGTTAAATTTTAACCATTTAATATTGCTTTTGCCAACGCGATGTAGCGATATTCGATTTTATTTTTTCATATTTCTTCTATTGCTTGAAAAATATAACCCTAAAACTAAATTCTTTTAAATATGACGCCTCCATGTATTTAATTTCTGGTTTCTGTGTTTGAATTTAAAACCTAAAATTAAACGAGAAGTACACGATGCAATCAGTGTTAACACTTTCAAGTAGGGCTATATATAATTATGTCTCCTCTATTTAGTATCGTTGAGGATAATAAAACTGCGGAGTTCTGATTGAGTTGTTTTTAAAAACTACAATCATACTGCAACAAAAATTACTTCACGTTAATTATCATCATCTTACGTTGGTGAATGTAATTTATTTGACTGACTTTAATTAAATGAGGTGCATTGTTTTGTTAAAATTATGCATAAAGCTCAATTAGCATATTACGTATCGAGACAACATTTATCATAAAATGTTTACATCTTATTTTCAAGGATCACTTTTACTATCCACACGGATATGAATATGCGAATAGTAGATGCTGGTAAATCAGCCAGTTAGTCGCATTTACCACAAAAGCCTTTTGTAGGAGTAGAAAGGGTCCAGAATAGTTTTCGATTAACGGCACTCCACTTTTTCAGTGTCAATTTTTGTACATGTAGCAAGTATTTGTCTGTATTATCAGAACTCATTTTTTTATTTTCGGCTTGAAATGAATTCTAGTAAAGTTAATCTTTTTCGCACAGGAATGCATATTTGATGGTAGCGTTTTCAACAACCTTTCACATCGTATTATGCAAATACAAGTATCTCTGTTCATGTATCAATCCTGTCCTTAGGCAACCTATTTTAGCTTTACGCTCTAACACTTCTAGTATGATTTGATTAAAACCTTCATGTGTTTATACAAGAGATTTAAAATAACTAGATATGCAAATATTGAGAAAAAGAGAAGGAAAAAATATTATTAAGTTATTTTCAACGACGTTTGAGGACATGGTTTAATTGAATAGGCTATTTATTATGTCAACGTTTCAACTGCAT
>JAQFXM010005933.1:0-14081 GCA_034693345.1 Entomobrya multifasciata | reverse complement strand
TGCCTTGCAGTCTATCCAGTCTGTGTATTTGCATATGGGTGATCTAATGTTGTGCATGTAAACAAATGGTCCGTTGAAAGAATCATAATCATGCATTCAGTCGTTCGTTAAAATATATTTGTTCAGTGAAGATGAGGTTGAGGAGGAGAACAATGAAAAAATCAAAGAATTTTAATCATTAATTAGTTTTTGTTCGGAAAAGTGGTCAAGTTCAAAAATCCACTGTTTTTGAGGAACTGTTGACCAGTGGTCAAGTGTGGGTTTGTGGAGAGAAGTGCGCATTTATTCAGTGTTTACTGAGGGTTGAAAATGAACAGTTTGATTCAGTGGGGAAGAACAAGAGAATTTTTAATTTAGCTTTTAACCTTGCTAATTGCAAAGGGGTTGAAAGGCTAACAATCAGTCAAGGTAAGCTATTTCGTTTTAACTGCGGAAAAATTATTCATCATAATCATCATCTGTGTTTTGTTTAGTTGTGGCCGAGTTTAGTTCACTGATTGTGTTAAAGTTAAATATGATTAGTAATGTTTTCTGTGATCATTTTTTTGTATGCAGTGTTGCTGCTCGTGTGAAGTACCACCGCCACCATGTATGTCAAGTTTGTTATTCTGGAGGGCTTCAAATCCTACCGTGATACCACACGGGTAGGTCCCTTTGACCCTCATTTCAACGCCATCACTGGTCTAAATGGTTCTGGAAAATCAAATATTCTGGATGCTATTTGTTTCGTGCTGGGTATCAGCTCAATGAGCGTGGTATGTGATTACTGATTATTATAGAAAATATATTAATGCGCTAAAATCACTTATCCTTTTTGTGAATTTTTGTAAAGTAAAAACTGATAAATCACTTTGTTTTGGTTTTTAGGTTCGTTGTAAAAATCTCGCTGACTGCATTTACATGGGACAAGGAAAAACTTTGGATAAAGCTTGTGTTTCTATTATTTTGGATAACTCAGATAAAACCAAAAGTCCTCCGGGTCAGCAAAAGTACGATGAAATTGTCGTGTCCAGAACTGTTCAGAAAGGTGGTGATTGCAGAGTAAGTTTTTTTCTGAATCATAGGTTGCTTTGTTAAGCTGAATTTTGGACGTGCAGTATATTAACAGTTCTGCTGTTTCAAATTTTCAGTACCACATTAACCGCATCGGGGCAACAAAAAGGGCAGTCACCGACCTATTTGAGTCAGTCCAGCTGAATGTCAACAATCCAAACTTTATGATTATGCAAGGGAAGATCACCAAAGTTGTTAACATGAAGCCGAAAGAACTCCTCCACATGATTGAAGAGACAGTTGGAGCCACCTTGTACCAAGCCAAACGAGAGAAAGCGGAGAACGAGCTAAGGGTGAAAGAGCAAACTGTTGCTTCGGTTGAAAATGTAAGTTAATCTATTTCAAGCTGTAGTTTGTATATGTTTTTCCCTGTGGAGTCTATGATGAAATATAAATGCTGTTATTTTACAATTACAGTTAATTCATGAAAATATCAAACCGAATTTGGATAAGCAAACAAAGGCTTATGAAATGATTCAAGAGTACAACATTCAGATGCGTGAAAAGAACGACAGGTCTCTCGAGTTTGCTGTAGCGCATTATTTTGAGCTGCAAGAGAAACGTCAGAAGTCGGAACGTGACTTGAATAAAATCTTGGAACAGGACCAAAAAGATGATGAACTTGCCGAGCAGTACAAACGGGAAATTAAACAACTGAAGCAGCGAGAAGAGCAAATGAAGAAAGAAAACACGTCACGATTCAAAGAAAAAGTAGACGCTGCTGAAAAAGCGTTGCAGGAACAAAAGAAGAGGTTACATTCCAAAGAAACTGACGTGAAAACTGCCAAGGAAGGGTTAGACAAAGCGAAGAAGGCCTTGAAAGATGCGGAAAAAACTAAACAAGCTGAAGAAAAGCATGTTGCAGATTTCAAGAACAAAAGCGCTAAATCTGTGGCTGAATTTGAAGAACTGCAGCAGAAAAAGATCAATGCTGAACAGGAATTGGAGAAAGCTAAGGAACAGTAAGTTTGAAAGATGAAGTGGCTTACCAAATTTTTATGACTTAAACTTAGATCATCGCTTAAATTAAATGTTTTCTTTATCATATTTTAGAGAGAATCAGATTCGATCGGGAAAACTTCTTGATGAAGAAGGCAAAAGTATTGACGTTACCCAAGAGTTAAACCGTATGGGAACCATGATTGCCAACATTAAACCAGAGTTGGAGGATAAGCGTAAGATTGTTCAACAAAAGACAGCCAGCCGAGATCAGCTCGCTCGTCAGTTAAGGCAAACTCCATCCGACGACCAGTCGGAAAGAAACTACAAGCAGAAGGAAGCAGAGTACGAGAACTTGAGGCGAGAAGCTGCGAGAAAGAACATCAATGCTGAAGAGAGTGTGGTGGAGATTAGAAATAGGTTAGATGACCACAGGAAGCGAATTGACGCTGCTATTCGTCAGAGAGACGCCATCACTCGTAAAAATTACTGTTTGCAGTTCAGTTACGAGTAAGTTAACGATTCTAAAATGTAAATTATTATATTCATGTAAAACTTTTATGGATTTTTACTAATTTACTTTTTAAAATTTACAGCAAGGAAAGAATAGGCACTGACGGCATTTATGGATGTGTTGTCGAGCTCATCAAGATTCATGGTGTGGAAGAGTGGGGTAATGCAATCGAGGCAGCACTTGGTGGATTTGTTGGCCATATCATCGTTGATAACGACCGTATTGGAAAAAATCTTGTACAGAATGGTAGGATGAATAGGCGTACGTATGTTCATCCACTCTCTACATTCCAGTCCAGCTACCGGCCGGCACAATTCACTCAACAGACGTTAGATCAGAAGTTCGGAGTTGGGAATGCAATTTTTGCGAAAAGTTTGTTGGAATATGATCCCAAGTTCAGACCAGTTATTGAACATTATGTTGGGAACAAGATTCTGTGCAAAACTATGGATGTCGCAAGGGTACGTAGATTAAGAATAAGAGAAAAACTAGCTAGTAAACTTATGGTTCAAAGTAGTTTAGTTTGGCATAAATTGTAATTCTTTTGTATTTTAGCATATCGCATTTAAGATGAACACGATGGCACTAACTACTGCAGGAGATTCCGTGGATCCTGGCGGTATTATGCAAGGAGGTACTCGTCATAACATGGGAGCCTTAGTTAAAGATTGTGTAAACCTCTATGATTGCGTTAGTGTAATTAATGAGTTGGGTCACAACATTGGGATGATGAATCAGCAACTCCAAACAGCCCAGGCCAATGAGCAATTTATCCAGATGCTGGAAAAGGCTAAAAGGGAACTTCAGCACGCGGAGGAAGTGCTGAAATTATCTAAGTATTCTCAAATTAAAGAGGAACTCGAAACAATTGATAGAGAGCTACCAGAGATCAAAGCCAAAGTGAAGGAACTGGAGACAGAGTACAACAAATTGGAGAAGACTAGAGCCCAACTTCAAAAGAAAGCTGATGAGATGGAAAGTCACCAAGAGAAGCAAATGAAGGAAACTGCCAATCGAATCAAAAAGTTTGAAAAAGAGCTGGAAACTGTAACAAGCAAGTTTGAATCGAGGAAAAAGTACTTCAGTGATATTGAAATAGAACTTACCTCCAAGATGGCATTTTTGAATGGATGTCAGAAGGACATTGATGATGCGGCAGCAGGTGTACAAGAATGTCAAGAGAAAATTGAAAATGCTCAGAGGCAGCTTAGTACATTTATGGAACAGTTCCAGGAGTATCAGAAGGCGCATGACGATGCTGTGGCGGAAAGTAATGAGTGGTTTGAAGAGGCAAGGCAGATTCAAGAACAGATCAAGGCACTAGATAAAAGCAAGGAAGCTTCGGAGCTGAATAAAATGAAAAGGAACAATCAGAGAACTAATTATCAGGAGAATGTCCAACGTAAATTAGTGACATTTTTATAACTACAATTAAAAATTTTGTTTGTAATTTGGCATTTGCTGATTTTTAAAAATTGTTTGATCATCAGATACCGAAAATCAATTGGAAGCTCTAAAAGAACAATATCCTGCCGTTGACTTTCCTACTCAGCAACGCCAAAGGGGCGGTAAAAACGCTGCTGCTTTAAAACGAGAACTTGATGCTATTTCAAAGAGACTCGAGGACATGCAGCAACGATTGGATCATGATGCTGCCGCTTCTCTTCCCCAAACTAAACGTGAATTTGCTGCTTCTACAGACAAAGTGGTACTCTTAGGGAAGAATAAAAAGAATTTGGTGAAAGCGATTGAAACTTTGGATCTATCAAAGGTACCCAACTGATTTGCCGAAATTTTACTGCATCAAATTATGGGAAAAATAGTATTTCATGCATTATTTTTGGGATTTTTTCAGAAACATAAAGTTAGGACTGCTTATGACGATGTAAATAAAAAGTTCAATGATATGATGCAAACCCTTTTACCTGAAGCCCGTGCTCGACTTGTTGAAGTTGTACCTGGCGATTTGTCCCAAGGAGTTAATGTAATTTTTATGACATTTAAATGTGCAAGTGCTAGACTGAAGTCGGGTGGATCAAATTTAAATGAATTTGCTTTTATTGTACATTTTATGTAGATTCACGTGCAACTTGGAGGAGTTTGGAAAGAATCTTTAACAGAATTGAGTGGTGGTCAGCGTTCTCTGGTTGCCTTATCGTTGGTACTTTCCCTGTGTATGTACAATCCAGCTCCATTTTACATCTTGGACGAAGTCGATGCCGCATTGGATCTCAGTCATACTCAAAACATTGGGGTTGTTATTCAGCGACAGTTCAAAGGAACTCAATTCATTTGTGTTTCGCTGAAGGATGGTATGTTCTCAAACGCTAATGTACTCTTCACCGCAAAGCACGAAGGAGGAAGAAGTGTTGTTGTGCGATCTACTAAAACACCTGGGCCTAACCGTGCAATGCCACCTCCGGAAGATAGGAACAAGAAGCAAAAAACTAAAAAGTAATCTAATAATTTAGTATTTAAGCCATCTTACTCGGTACTTTCATACATTCTCGATCTCTAGAAAAGTTAGCCTAATTGAATTGATTTTTGGGTTGACTTTTTTGTAACAAATTTTTAAACTTCAAATGTATTGTTTGTACTTGACTTTTCTTGTGCATTTATGTATCATTTATTCGCATAGTTGATTTCTTATTATCTTTCTTTCTGTGAAACTGCCATGAAATAAAAATACAATTTACACTTTAAAGAATTTTTGAATTGTTTTAAATTGTCTAGTTTATTTTTCCAAAATTTGCAGGATTGAATCGATCAATCCTTTCGTCGGGTTTTTATAATTTGTTTTTATTAGATCTCACTTAAGTACTGTACACTGTTTAATTGCATAACATGCATAATATAAGGTGATTTTTTATTTATACATATTTATTTATAGCGGGTCTCGCTGGTAGACGAATGACGATAATTAATATACCAGTACACTATTTCCGATTTCATACAGTTCATTTTTAATCGTTTTCTTAGAGAATCTAATCGTAAACATGTATATAATTAATAAATGGTTAGCATCTTTCATAATAATTAGTAGGTACTTAATTGGAGTTGTTCATCTGCTATAGATTCGCTAGTAAATAATACGACGTGATAACATTTTTGACTGGTCCTAATCAATTTATGTGCATCTCATAATATTTTCTAAATATTAATTCCAAAACGCTCAGTTAATTACTTTTACACAACAAATCACAAGAAACCAAAAAAATGTCATTTATAAGACAGACTAATTAAGATAACATCCAAAAAAAAGTTAACAGTCCAACAAGCACTCTTGCATGGCAAGGTGGCGTTACACGACTATAATACAGATTATTTACAAGTACATTTTCAATTATATTTTTATGTATGTACATAATCTTCTAATTAGTCATATAACATTTTAAAGTAAATGAATTGTCATAATCATAAATACATGCAATGCAACTTGACCTTATATGGCCTTGTTGACACTTGATATAATAATAATTAGGTATGTTATGCTTTCATAATAAAAACTGACCTTCAATTTAGCTCATTCGTCTTGTAAATATATTTTACAGTTTTAAATTTCATTTCCTCATAAAACTTACACTTGACTTATGCTATTTACGGAGAACATCAAATTAGCTTTTAAAAAAGTAAACAATTTTCAAAATTGTAAGAAGGTACATCTCATGAATTGGTTAATATATATGTAAATCTGGTGATTCAGCAATTAATTCTTATATATCATTTTACAGTTTACATATTTCCAATAAAAATTAGCTTATAGATTTGGCATGAAATAATGAGATGAAACAAGGAAAAAGAAAAAAAGTAATACAGTTATTTACAAACTTAACTTAAAACAGTAAATTAAGAGTACTATATATGCATAAAACACTAAACATATGAGAGAGAGAGACATGACATGACATGTGACGAGATAATGATAATAATCAGTTTTACAATAAAGTATTAGTCTGCAGAGAAGATCATGTTTTAAAGGTACACTACACAAGATAAATTAACCAACAAGTAAGTAACTTTCGCTAGCGTGATTGATTATTGATTATGATTAATTCTCAAAATGTAACTAACACTAAATTGTCATATTTATCTTTAACTTACATACATTGTGTTAGTAGTACTTTTAGGCAAATGTGTAAGTGTAAAGTAGGTACAGCTTGTGTTAGAATATATATTTTTCATTTCATTACGTGTTTATAGTAATCAATCGTGTTAACTTTTATTCATTCATCATTTTATGAATTTGGTTTAGAATTATTATTAGAATAATTATTCATTCTGAAAACGGGTTTCTGGATTTTTCAAAGGAGTACAACAATATATATTGATATCAGGAGAAATACATCTAGTATATAAATCATACTTTACAAATCTTTGTTCCTTTTCCGATGATAGTCAATCATTCTACCAAACAGTTTAGCTGTACATGCATGACTGGGGTGAATAATACAAGCAAATGTAGGGGTCAGAGAGTAAACGACGTAATTCAGGAGACATGCTGGATTCAGGGCCAGTCATAAACTCCTTAATATTCTTGGGGCTCTTCTCGAGTTCTTCCAGCCATAATCCCATTCGTGGTAAGAGCTTCACCTGGAGAAAAAAGCATCACGTTAAATACTCAGTTTTACATTGACATTTAGACATTTACTTCTATAGATTTTTATTTTTTGTAAACTCACTTGAGGTATATTGTGCCCAGTGCCATTAGGGTTTTCTACACGATCCGCCATAGAATCAAAGAAAACCCATGGAGCTTGTCGTTCAGTGCCACACTTCACGAAAGAGACAAAGTGACTGGTCTCAATGCAAATAACCGCAAAGAGATCCATTGTAACTCGTGGTATTGATCGACTAGAAGAAACGACGGCGTGATAAGAAGAAGGTGGGGAAGGAATTGTTGAAATAAGGGGACCATTATTGGCTGGGTTGCGGTTAAAATTAGGATTGCCCCCGACAAAACCACCGCCAGTACCACCACCACCTCCGCTACCTGGAGTAGCCCAACTCGTTCCACCAGCTCCAAAATGGTAGCTGGGAATAGCACCAGAAGAATTTGAGTTGTGGTGATGATTGCTGTTGTTAAAGAGGTGGTTATTGGTACCGCCAGTGGTTGAGGTCGGGGATAAGGGAGATAAGGAAAAATATTGTGATGGATCAAATGAGTACTTGATTTGAACAATGTGGCTGAGGTGGGATGCACGATCTCGTCGCTTGTGGGTTTGGTTCAGACAAGTTTCGCAAAAAGCTGTGGACTCGGCACCAGATCCAGTAGGGGTAGAGCTGGAGTTGTCCCTGTCTTCTCCACCAGAGCTGAATTTACCGTAGCAGCTTGGACATTCGTGCGTTGCAAGAGATCCGCAGATAATACACATTCGGGGTACTGTAAACAGACAATATCAACAAGTTAATTTAACTGGAATTTTATCTTTTAACTCAAAGTTATTTTTAAAAATTCTACAACTTACTATCCTCCATTAAGTCTGTGATGTCAATACTGAGGTTTGGCAAAATTCCGTCATACATCTTATACTTATTTCCAGACCTTGGCATCTGCAAAATCAACGCTGGTCTCGGCACAGTTTTTAACTTTAGCTCTTGCAAAATCAAGCTTTGTTCAAAAAGCTGTTGAATAGTAGGGATTTTATTTTTATCCTCATCTGTCTGCGCCACCAAAACCTGGTGGAAAAAGTCCGAATGGCCGGATGATAAATTCATAAATTCATCCAGATTCAGCACTTTGCTAAACAAAAGCTGAAGAAATTCCTGAGGGTCCATTTCCTCGGAAGTCAATTTTTCATCTAGATGCTGCATCGTTTCCCTCAACTTCATCACATTTCTAGCTGTACAGTAAAGTTCTTTTCTAAGTGGATTCACAACTTCATCCCTCAGAATTCGCTGTACGTTGCGAGCTAATTCCTCATCTCCATCATCCTTTTGGCTGTTCCACTCATGTAATAAAATGGAGTCAAATACCCCCGAGAAAGAAAACATTGCGAACAAAGTGGAATCTAGATAGCAGGAATTCCTGTGGCCTTGAATTCCTTTACTTCGACCTGTGAAAAAAATCGAGCCCCATTTACATTTAGCCTTTGGACCTCAATCTTTCACAAATACAAAAGTTGTAATTGAATTTTGAATTTTGTCCACTTACCACTTATCCTTTCTGCATCTTCCTCTCTCAAAGGAGCCTGTACAAATGGAATCGGCATTGTAGAGTTGTTATTGTTGTTACTCGCGCCGTTAACGATTCCACTATCAGTCGGTTCTGCTAACTCTTTACTTTTCGTAGAACATGACGCTGTACCAGTGCCACTAACGTTGTTATTATAGGAAGCCCAGCGTGTTCGCGTTACAGGACCCTCTCCGCAATCAACAGTTGGTAACTGCTGCTGAGATGCCGAAGACCATCCAACCTTCTTTTCCCCCTTGTCACTTTGACCTAAGCTTGATTTACTGGCTGAGGATACAATTCCTTTACCCTTTGACACCGTAATAGTTGTAGTGGAGTTGTCCTCCTGATGATTATCGAGATGCGTGTATCTGGGATGATGATCCTTGGTAATACTTCGATTTCGACCACTGCTCGTGCTACTTGTAGAACTGCTTGTGTCGTACGACCCCACGTCAAGACTAGTGGAAGAACTGCTACTTGGACTAGGACTCGGACTGCTGTGTATTCCACTTCCACTGCCGATCCCACTTGAGGTACTTAAACTGCTGTCTCCACGCACCGGAGAAATCTCTCCACCTGTCGACTCTGTACAAGCTACAATGTCTTCGTTCCCGTCCTTCGTGGAGATCACTGGGTTATAGAAATAGTCGTCTTCTAGTATTAATCCGGCAACAGCCACAAGACCGCCTCTTTGAGGTTGGCAGGTGAAGAGTTGCTTGTTTTTGTACCAGCCGGAACCCAAGCCAAGAGATCGGTCCTAATTAGAATTTCATTCATCAATTTGATTAATTAACATTACCACCCACACATAAACACAAACGTGTCCTCTCATTAAGTTCATTTTCTACAAAGTACACAATCAATTAAATTTTTCCACTTACGAATTCAATGCCGGCTATTTCTTCTCCTTCAATAACACCTGTCCATCTGACAACACCTGACTCGTTGGAATCAGGCGGCTCCCGGACCCAAACAACTCGGTCACCTTTCTTCACGCCTACAATTTTGACAAAAAAAATCCAAGGTTAAAACACAGTTGTTTTCCAACACAATTTTGAAATATGATTTTTACAAAAAGTCAAAAGCGTAAGCTTACTACCAAATACAAAGCTAAGCAGTTACAAAACGTAATTAGTTTTGCCGTAACAAAAGGCAACCCTTTAACTATGGCATAATATTATTGCTTATTTTTACACGTGATTATTTTTGTAAATTACAAATTCATGTGTAAAATACGCATTATCAAAAGTGACACTAATTAAAATGGAGTGAAGGTGGTAGTAGTGGTGTAAATAAGTAGGACGCGCACCAGGTTGACATCAATTAAGCATGAAAAGCCACACATCCATATTATATTATCCATATACCCTCCAAAGAGTACAATTAGCTTAAAACTTAACTAACAGAATCCCAAGTTAACAATGAGTTTCAGTTTTCAAGGACCGACTGCAAGTTACGCAACCCAGAGAAGCAATTATAACATAACGTATTTGTACAAGAGGAAACTAATGAATGTTTTAACTGTACAGTGTATGCTAGCAATTAAATAATATATATGCTTCTTTTCGTCCTTCTTTCCTTTCATGTCAGTTTGAGTGCTAGGTTGATATGCATTAAAAATAGATCTGCTCAGCTTTCACTATTTTTACCTTTAAATTTTCATCCTTCAACCAAGCCTTTTCTAAACTAATTCATTTCCTTTTAAAGTCAGACATCAAAAGCCATTCACAAAAAATGCATCTGCCTCTTTTCCGCATTTAATATTAGTCCATCCTATTTTTGCGCATTTTTTTTGCAGACAATCTGCCTACCTACCTCAAAAAATGATTCCAAATTGCAATAGTCATGAAACTCAGCAATAATATGTAGCATGTAGCCATGCAAAAAACGTTACTCAAGTGCACTTAAGTGGTAGCCCGTTGAGTCCGAAAGTTTTCTACTCTAATATTTTCATACAACCAAAAGTTATTCTAAAAATAGTCATTCTATTTACGGTCTCCATATTTTGATATTACATTAGTACACGCCATGCCACGCCAGTCATTCTATGGAATGGAAAGAAACCCAAAAAGTTCCATGATGCTCTTTCATGCTCACTGACTTGAGTTATTATGCGAAAAACGATAAATGCAATCGTCATCTCATCATCCATAAATATAATTGACAGGAGGATAAATGCAAATGCAAAAATACTATTATTTTCTATACTCTGTTCATTCTTTCGTGTACTTTCACTATAGAAAGGGCATATAGTCAATGTCAAAGTATCTTATCTTTAATGCAACCAAATTTTTGCCCGACCCTCCCTACTCCCTACCAAGTTGGTTTTTTAGTAGAAAAGCTTATTTTTTACAGTAGTAATGCGCATCAATAGTAAAGATTATTGGATCGGATAAGATAACTGGAAAAAATGAATATTTTTTTTTCGCACCGAGGCTATTCTGACGATAATTATGATGCTCATCCTCAGACGAGCTATTCCGATGCCGGGCACTGCCCCCACCACTACCACCACCAGCACCATGAGAAGAATTCGTCGTCGTCTTTGGACTAGTTTTATTGTTATTACTTGAAGGATGGGTGGTATTATGATGGGAGTGATTACTGTATCTTGTGCTCCCGTGATTGCTGCTGCTGCTACTTCCCCCGTGGTGATGATGATGATTATGATGATGGTGATGATAGCAATCATCATAAAACCGACTATTTCCATAAGACGCTCCTCCACCACCGCCGGTGGCGGCATCAGACACCCTTCCACCAGGTGCCCCTCCTGACGACGACCCAGCAGAATGCTGATGGTATCCATTTTGATGTTGGTAATGTTGATAATACCCATCTCTATCCCTACCTGATGATCTCTCTCGTTCTCGACGACTAGCTGAGGATGCAGAAACAGTAGCAGCGCCACCCCGACTTTCAATAATACGCTTATTCGCTTGATAATACTTGTTTCCAGTGGTGGGACCGACAGAGCCAGCCGCCGAATTGCCTCCGGCGACTAGACTCGTCGATGATCCTTGATGGTGATAACCAGGGATTCTACCGGAAGAGGATGACGTTGGTAGTTTATTAACACTCCCACCTGCCCCTGTCCCATTACCAAAAGAGTAAACGGCTGACAGGCTCTTTTTTGGGTGCTCTTGCACAAAATCTACTAAATCAGTCTCTTTAACGCCACCGCCACCCCCACTCCCACCAATTCCACTACCAACGCTGGAAGAGGAAGCTACTGCCATGGCTGTAGGGGACATGGGACGACTATCTCTGTGAAGACCTGAGGAGGAGGAAGATGAGATAGGTCTATTACTACTGCTTGTTGTTCCACCACCATTTGCAGTGAATCTTTGTTGCTCATCCTTCAATTTTCTACTTCTGCTCCCAGACGAGCATGAAAGGAAAAAGTTTTTCAGCTTCATTTTTTTGTTTCACTTGTCACTCAACAACAATGCTGTTGAAAAGGGAAGTTTTGGAGTGGCTTTTGTTAGTGCATCTTTGTTGCTGAATTGTAGAGGATTCAAAAGTGTAGAGTGTTGAAAGTGAAGTTCACTTTTTGTTGTGTATTGTCCCATTCAACAATTTCTGCTCAGTCATGTTTTAGGACAATGCAGTGATGATGATGGCATCCACTTTTGTCACACCAATGATCATTATTGCACTGTGTGCTGGCTTGGTTTGGTTCCCACACAAAAACTAGTCCAAAAAATAATGATTGTTCCAGTTGATATACATGTATAAATGCATCCTTTTTTATTGTTCAATAATTACTGTGAAATTACAGTAATTATGTCTGAACAACTTGCAAAAAATAGGTAGATGGTCTCAGCTTAATTATTAGACTCAATTGAGTCAATTGTCATTCTTTTCAATAAAATACCAATACAAATTGAACATTTTCCCGAAAAGTTCCTTAATTTTCTTTCATTCGCTTAATTAGTCGTAATGATATGGTGCACTAGCGTATCAAAATACCAAAAAAATGTCGATTTGTACCTGCCGAAGTTAGTCCTAAAAATACCCAGTAAACTATATAAACTACGCAGATAAATATAAATATAATGTACCATCCTTCATACATACTTTATTGACGAACGTCAGTATAATTGACCTCGACAGTTGGGACCGCGGCCATAAACTGAACAGTGCCCTAAATTCTACTGTCGGTTATTTAAGTACGGTCAACTGTCACAAAATACTACAAACCTACATCACCCCGGCATTGGACACCCAATTCAATATTACTCATCTAAATAACAAATCTCTTATCTGAGCCATCGCCACTACGTCTGATTCTGACAGTAATGAAACATAATCATCATAATTCCCGGAACCATTCAATTCGATGGAATGTCATATTCATCACTATAAAAACCGTTAACATTTTTAATACGCCATCCTGCATCCCACCCGCAATCCTAACCTTTTCACCAAAGCAAATACGAAATTATTTTCAACGATAACCAGACCCAGACAGAAGAAAGCATGAATATTCACATCCAAAATCTAAATTGGCAACGGTATAAACAAACGTTTGAATGTTCACTAAATCGGAAATCCATTTTCCAGGAAAAGCGGAAATCGTACGGAATACAGAATCTTTCCCCGCTGCGCTGCGCTGTGAAATGAAATGAATGCTTGTCTTGCCTACTAGCCCCACCACCAACCACAACCGTTATAAAAATATAACAGAAAACGAAACAAAAACCTATTTTTACATTTTATCATCACCACCACCACCGCTTTGATAACAGTCAAAGAGAACAGGACGGTGACAGAGTTTTTGGATGCTAATTTACTCTTTTCAGATTAGATCCCATTTCCTTCCTCCGGATCTCGTCGAATACATTTCAAGTCATGCATAAAATACGAATTTGTAGAGAAATGTGTAAATTTTTGTTTCGCGTGTGGGGTTCAATGTAAACATATCTCGTTTTCACACATCACATCATCCTTTATCATTATCATCAAAAACTAGTGTACTATGTACCACCGCACCGCAATGTTTTTTCATGATGTGTATAAAAATGAATGAGATTCAATTCAATGCAATGATATGATGATGATTATGATGGCACATGCCATGGAACATGGAATGAAGCAATCTTTTTCAAAGAATCAAATGTCGTGTGCTAAAGTTGACAATATGGCGATGACAATGTCAACATATTCATGATTCATACATATATGTAGCAACTTTGTAAAACAATATGGCATTTTTGCTACTATTATAATACATTTCCAGATAAAAACTTTTTCTGACACACCTACAATTTTACCAAACATTTTTTACTGCTTTTCACTCCACCCCGAGCAATTTTTCCGTGTTCGGACAACTGCCGCAATGGACAACTGCCACCTTGGATAACTGCCATACGGATAACTGCCATGCGGACAACTGCCACT
>JAQFXM010005932.1:0-14085 GCA_034693345.1 Entomobrya multifasciata | reverse complement strand
CCAAATCCTTACTTTTCTTCTATTCATTTGGTTGCTGAGGACGAAAATGGGGATACAACACGACTATACATTTACAATGTGAAAAGAGATCCTGAAACAATGAAAAGATTTCAAGCCGGATGCAGAATTGCCATTATTAATCCATACATGAGATTAAGTGGTAATCATTCCAGTAATGGAATACGGAATGATGAAACTAAATGTATTGTGGATTTGGAGAAAGTGAAGGACATGTGTAGATTTTGTGGAGAAGAGAAAGCAACATTATCATGCAAGAAATGCAAACGTCCTTACTGCTCTGAGGAATGTTTGGATCTTGATTTGAAACAATTCGAACATAAGCTGTTATGCTTTTCAAAATAAAAATGATAAAATATATTGCAGATTACGAATCAATTTTTGGCACGTGAAAATTGATTTGAAAAAATCTTAACTTATATCAATGTCAATTATTTGCAATAAAGAATAAGTTACATAGAAACAAAATGTGATTACAAATCCAAGCAAAATCTTCTAAAATTATTTGAGTGCTTGCAATACATGATAAAAATTCATGACGGGATTTTTGCTTGTTTGAATTATATTATTTCATGTTTTCAAAACATTCAATATAAATATTTTTGGTGAATACTTAATTCAATGATTTCATTAAGTGGTTTTTGTCATCTTTAAATATATTTTATTCCATAACAATTTTTGATGCATGAATTTAAATTCTCGAGTCAATTTAGTTTTTTCAATAAATTCTAATATATATATATATTCGTATTGAATCAACACGGCATAAAATACGTTAATTTTCATCATGTTTATTATGACTTGTATAGTTTGTAACCGCCATGACCGTATAGTACAATGCTCATATTTCCGAGAAGCTGGAAATAGTACATGAACATCGGAATTACAACACATTTTACCCATACAGATCATAAATTAGATTTATAACGGGAAACTTTTTCCACTTACAAACACAACAATCCTTTCCCAAAAATAAGGTAAGTTCTCCCCATTTTCTACAAGAGACACAAAGTAGAAAATCATGGATATTCCAGAAAATATACAAGATGCCCAATGCAATATTATGTCCTAAAAAAAATCACCAACATTCAAAAACTATTCTTTGCAACAACAAATTTTATAGTTTTATTTACCGCTTTTCGCGAAACAGAGGATTGAAAGCTTATCAGTCCAGAAATAGTTGCCAATATCCACAAACTTGAGATACTAAAACAAATAATAACTGCTGCTAGGTATGCTTCTTCAGATGCTGACTTGGAATAGAAAGAGTGTGAAGTAAATCCAACATTGACTACTCCAATTAACTGAAGAAGTAAATAGGAGTAATTACTTGTAGTTGAATAATTTAAATTGTCAAAATTAAGAAAAAATTACCATTGTCGTGATCCTAATGCTGGAAATAGGGTCCCACCGAAACGATTCCATTTCTTAATTTTTTGTACAAGATTGTTTTTATGAAAAATATTTAAACTTGATACATCTATAATGACGATGCACAGATGTACAGAAAGAAAACAAAACTTAAATTTGTTGCATTTAATTTCACGTGATTTTGTAATAACAAGTAGATATATTAGTCAGTGAATAAAGTTTTTATCATTCAAGCTCAGATAAAAAGTGAGTTTGTCGTCGTAGTGCGTAGTATGTAATAAACATCAGCATGAAAGGTCGAGTTCATTCTCAAATAATCTTTTTATCAGTATTTCATGTTATGAAGCTTTTTGAGTGTATGTTTATGAACTCTGATAAGCTATGGTTCATTACACTATGTTGTATTTTTTGCCGAGTCATATCTAGTGAATCATTATGGTAATGAACCAGTGTCAAATCCACATTTCACGATTTCATTCTTGACTTGTTCAGTGTTGCTCAAGATAATAAACCTCAATCATAATAAAAGCCATTCCAAAGTTAGTTCATTCATTTATTGATACAATTATTTAGAAAACTTCTTAAAAAATTCCAAATTTGGGAAATCCAACACCTTTTCTCTTACTTGACCAGTAGACGGTATAAATTCCATGTAAATTGGAATCTCAACACACAAAACTACGTTAACTAAATTGTTAATGAATAAAAATAGGTCCAGCGGTTGCTGGTATATTGCAGCGGTGTTAATGATACATTAACTTATGCCTAAATTATTTCATATTTAGTATTTAATAACGAGAAACAATGTTTTTAAATACGTGTATCTATATTAAATGTAACTGCCACATGCCTACTAGCTTACAATGCTCGAGAGTACCGCTTATTTAAACTTTGATTGCTTATTAAAGTACCAACCTCATGTATCAGTGCCTTCGAAGCATAATTTTTTAATATAATTTAGCGATGATATGACATTTGCAATCTTGGTAAACGTAAAGCCGTGGCACTAGGTCATATTATTGTAACAGGCACTGGAAATTAATGAATATTCCGAAAAATTATACCTGTATTGGGGCATTTTCCATGAAAAATCCTGCAGAAACTATATGTATTTGACAGCTAAACGTGTTCAAATAATACGAAAGACAAAAAAATATGTTAACAGGTTACCTGATGCTTAAAAAAGTAACTAGGTAACGTCCACATAAACTTCTGGATTATTCGTTAGAAAGATTTTTTTACTTCCTGACAAAAGTCTGGTTGTCATATCACAATTATTTATAAAGAAATCAACTGCAAATATATTATTGCCATCACTGTGATTTTAAGTATTAAGATTTACCTTTCCCGAAAAAATTCATAGCTTTTTGACTACGTGCTAGCCCTTTGGATGCTATTTACAAAAACGCGGAAACTAAATATAATTTTATTACTACGCAATATTAGTTTGCTAAGAACAAAACCAACTAAAATGGAGAAAAAAGGGGATATTTTTTTCAGTTTTGTGTTCATTACCATATAAGTTGACATAAAAACCCACAATATTTCATCAGTTTATGTAACGATGAAATATTCTGTCTTAGAGTCACACTTAATCAATAGGTTTGGGGTTTCGAAACTTTTTCCGTTTTATATTTCATATTTCGTATATTTTTTGTGCTATCTTGATACAGAATATTTTAGGTGTAGAGTATATAACTTATTAGCTACGTCTATAATCTGAGTAAATCTATGCCTTAACTCAAGCAAAACTGGTACGAATATTTGCATTTTTATCAGAGAATAACTGATTTCATTTGTAAATGCGACAGTAAAAACAACTGCATGTGTTATAGTGAATCCCATATGCTTTATAATAAAACTTTGTATTAAATTTCATTGATTTATTAAATATAAAATTATATATTTAGAAACAAAAATTTTATTGCTGCAAAATAGCCATAAATATATCAGGCTATTTTTAGTTTTATAGTTTTTGTGTAAAGTAATATTATATGGTAATTATCCCTAAGAAATGCTACCTTATTTGTAGAAATGTACATTGAATAAGTAATGATGATTTATACAAAGCATTATATACAATATTATTTCTGGTCAATTGAGTGTTTATTAACAAACTGGGTTTCTTTATACTGACAACTAGAACTGCTTATCACAAAACAAAAATATACAAGAAAATGAAAAGGTTAAAATGACAAGTCGTGCAATATAAGTCAAGATATGTTCCTTGATTGACATTTTGCAACATTTATGTTAGCATTTAAACTGTGTTGCTAAACTGTAAATTTAATTTTCACGCATATTTTCAGCTTTGAAATAAACTTAATTTTAAGTTATAGAAAACGAATTCAAAATATGAATCTTGCAAATATAATCTATCAAGTTAAAGTACAAAATCGCTTAAATTTGTGAGAGCAAAACATATCACAACCAACATTTTACCCTCAAGAAATGTTCTTGTGTTCTACAGTTTTACGCTGAAGTAATGGATCAAAATTTAATCGTTCAAAAATTATTAACGCTAAAAGCCGTTTTAAAGGTCGCTTGATATACTCTAGAAACTATTAAAATTACGGTGCATAATTATAATTTACCAGAAAAAATTATTTAAGCAAGAGAAAATTAATTGTTAAATTATTTTCAATATTTACAGTATTCAAAGGGGTAATTCTGTCAAGAAAGTTGTCAATACCAAACTTTTGCCTGATTCCCCAACAGCTCTTGTAAAGCCTTCGCTTTAAACGTATTACCCCTCGTGTGTGAGCTTTGTTTCTACAACTTACTTGAACTGTGAGATGGCTTTCCAGCCGCTGAAATGTTTTACCAGAGGCTTCCCACAAAGTTGCCATTTGCCGTGTCATGAAAAATTGCGCAAACGTGGCAAATAAGCTCAATGTTCCAAAAAACAGTGGGATATATATTTTCTCATGTTTGCTTATTGACAAAATTGTCGTTGTTGTGCAAAACGATTGGAGTAGAGTAGCAGCAACCAGTATTTTTATCATCAGCCATCCTTGTAGAATTTCGTTCATTTTATTCGACAAAAGCTGAATTTCTCTGAACATTTGGGTGGACAATCCTGAGTTTTGCGACTGCTGTGTACTTACGTAACTGAATCTATGACGAAAACAAATATATATTATATCATGAACAACCTTACTGAGCATTTACTAACAAGAGAAAAATGACTTACAATTCGATAGATCTTCTCATCGAGACAGTACACATGGTGTACAGTACTGCTGCCACTAAAATAGCTGTGTTAACCATGCTGAACGCCCACATCCAAATATTGAAAGCCATAACAGCCAGCTTTAAATATATATCGATTAAATATATTCTCGGCATGTTTGAGTTGCATTCTGGAATTAACCAGTAGCCGAGTAGGGAAGGTTTGCAGGGACTGAACCAGTGTAGGACTATCGGAAATGCTAAAGGTATAACCAAAGCTGCAGCAACTAAACCATAGACAAGTAGCAACGACAACTGGTCATTCATACTATCTTTTCGAACAGATTTGTTGCCATGGTGATCGTGTCGAATCTGAAAATTTATTAGACCATTTACGTATGCACATATTGCGTCTGCCTTGTTGGTACACGTATAAATTGACATGTGTGAGCAAATATTCAACAATAAACCAATCCAGTACAAAAACAATTCGGCTCGAGACAGATGAAGATATTGTTGGCGGGCTCCAAATGTGTGTTTATATTGCAAACAATATATTAGCAATGCAAAAATATGCAAAACCAAACCATTGAATCGTCGCAATTTCCTTTTGGGACACTCTTCGCAATCAAGTTTGTTCAAAATAGTGTTCCAATGAAAAGGCACCGAATTAAGAATTGTATTCAGTCGGATAATTTTTGAAAATAGTTTGAAATGTTGGGTAATCATGCTTGCAGCTTTTAATACTTTAGAATTAGTTCCGATCAGGTTGGCGGTCAAATTAACTCTGGTACTTTTTTATGTATTGCGCTTACTTTATTACGGATTGGTATTTTATTTGCGTCGTTGATTGGCTGTAGATCTGGAATATTTGATACTTAGTTAAATATTTAGTTTGCTTGAATATTTTGCTCGCTTAAAATATATGTTATAACTTTCCCATCTGTTTTAACCATAAATTAGTGCAATGGTAGTATTAATAAGCTTATGGTTACAATAAGTTGTAATCGCCAAAGTAAATCATATTTTTAGCGTTGAGTAAGAAAGTTTTATCGTTCATATAATTTTTAGAATAAGCCTCTTAATGTTTGATTGTATATTTTCGTAAGTCAGTTTGAATATTTTATTTTTAGTCTTAGTTGAGAAACTACAAGAGAACTTTGGAGCAACGTTTGTGTTAATTAAAGCTTTTGAATCGCAAGTATCCAAATAACTTCAATTTTAATTCAAAGCCTGTGCACAAAAATTAAATCCATATACTTGTATTATGCGCTGTTCATTTACCTTTACACAAGCTTGCTTTCTTGACTGAATTTGCTAAATAACTTATCGTTTCGTTGTTCTGAAAATACTGTTCAGCTAAGCGTTGGGTTTAATTCAGTCTGCTTGAGCAGCATATAAGTCGATTTCACCTTACCCAATAAAACAATTTTTGCATGTAAACCTATTATCTACTTTGCATATCAAAAGGCAAACCTTTGAACAAGCATATTCGACTTCGCATATTTCATCATGACATACGTTGGCATACAACTTTCCAGTTAAAATAGATGCTTCTGGGAAAACATTGATAATTAATACCAGTGCCAAACGTTTGTGACAACATCAAAGACAAACAGTAATGATGATTATAAGTTGCAATTAGAAGCTAAAACATGGAAAACGATTTAAATACTCAGTCTCAAACTAATGCTAAGTTTCCAAATGAACATATAAAAGACAAAAATTGTACATTTCATTTCAAGGAGCTGTTGTACCAATACCAGTTTATACATCATAACTATTTTGTTAAATGCTAACTAATGTGCTTGTCAGCTTGTTTGGAAACCGAATAAACTATTGATTAAATCCTAATTCCGTTCACACGCGCTATCTATCAAAATGTATTCATAGATTTGTATCGCCAGAGCGAGGGGGATAATCATTAACTTCATATTAAAGCTTTTCATTAGCGTTTTGTAAAAGTGAGTAAGTAAGGTACTTTTCTGCTCATATCAATATCAATTAAATATTATGCAAGTTTCGAGTCAATCTGATCAATATAATTGCTTAAAAGCTGACACTCTCCAAATTTTTATTATGTAGAGGGATGGAAGATCTTCTTTGTATAACATGACATAAATCTTGTATTGGCTAAGATAAAAATTCGAGTTGAGTTAGAAAAGATTTTTTGAATTTTCTAAGATTTTTGGTTACTTAAAGGTCGAATGGAGTTTTGAATTTAGCCACCGTACATACAAATATGCAACATATTTCTTGTATTCCTCCAATGTTAACTCATATTTTTTTGTGTTTTTTAAATTCAATTTTGAGTTACCTAAAATTTAAAAAACGAAAAACTGGTTTCCAATTTTACAGAATGGAAAACGCAAAATCCAAAACTTTCAATTTCGACTTGATAGGTTAGTTAGTTTTAATGTTATAAGCAGTTAAAGTCAGTCACTTGCGATGAAAAATAGACATTTTCCAATTGACTTCCCATGTTAATCTTTAACATGAAATAACTCATTGAATAATGCATGTATTCAAGTAATTTTTTCAGCTATGCAATCCTCAGTTCACAGTAAAAAAAATTGGAAAGCAAAATTTAAATCGTTAATGTTTAAGTATTTTTAAATCGCGATTCAAAAAAATATTTAGCTCAAGCAATCATAATTAGAGTGAACCAGACTACATGTACATTTGCATTTCTTGCTCCTCCCAAAATCTTTTATGCCTACCATCTACGGAAAAAGGTAAACCGACTCTTAATCAAAATCGATGCGAACAAGTAATGTACAAGAAATGATCCACTGAGTTTTCAAATGATTTTTCAGCTTGTTTTTTATTTACAACTTATAACTTCAAAGTTTTCAAAAGAATTTGCTTCTAACAGAATTTTAATGAAAAAGGAAGGTTTTCGTAAATGCAAGGAGCTTTTGAACAAATATGCAATTTAACTTTACTAAAAAAGAACTATAATCGGATTTCACATGAAACATTATTATATTCTAAATAAAATTTATAGATGCATACTTTTATGGTTGGATTGCCTATTGCATACTAAAATTATTGTATGCTTTAGCCTTAATAGTTAATTCCACTATTTTAAATATAGGAGTAAGCTAAAACAAAAGTTTGTCCATTCTTCCGACGTTTGATTTTTATTTTTCAGAAACAAATTCGTTTATGTTTCATGTTTGCTGTTTATGCTTTAAAAAGCCATAGATATATTCTTTATGACACTTTAAGATATATCAACCAGTAGCCGAGCAGGGATGGTCTACAGCAACTATACCAGTGAATTACTACAGGATATACGACCGAAATACAACATCCTGCAGCTACCAAACAGTAAATGCATAGTAACGAAAACTTTTCATTTGAACTAGCGAGCTGAACAATTCTGCAGTGGTTATGCGTCCGTTGGGAATGCATTACACCGTTGACGTATGTGCATATAAATTCTGCTTTGTTAATGCATAAACGCAATGTAATATACGTTGCCGTAACTGTAAGTAGTCCAACGTGATAAAGAAACAATTCCGTTTGAGAAAATTCAAGATGCTTTGCAATGGCTCCAAACGTATACAAGCATTGCATGTAATAAATTAATATTGTAACAAAATGCAAGGGTAAAGTACGGCGTCTTTTAAGACCTCTTTTTGGGCATTCAATGCAATCAATTCGACGTGTCTCTGTGTTCCATTGGCAGTGTACTATATTTAAGATGTCGTTAAGCCGAAGGATATTTGAAAACAACCTTAAACGCTTAATGATCATTTTTGTAAAAAAAGCTGATTCTTGTAAATAAAAAAGGAAGTCGAATCTGCCCTTTCTGAAAGTTATTGGAGTTTTATGTTAGTAAAATCTTGGATTAAAAATAAATATCCAGTACGGTAAACAAATATTAAATACTAATGACAACAAAGTTTCTGATTTAAATCTTATGCTTTTCCATTGCAAGCTTCTTCAATTAGAATTTAATTTTCCATGTGTACATTAAATATTAATTTATTTCAATCAAATGATAGAAATCTTACAATTTTAATATCTTGGACAAATACTACCTTCATTAAATTAAGAACGAATTGGCAGCATAGTAACGCCCTTCTGTAATCAAAAACTCAGACTTTTCACTAGTAACTTCCTTCTATTTGTAATGTCAATCCTCCACAGACTGGTTAAATAGAATTAAATATTCCTGTTTAAACGTATAATCCCATTGGCAAATATTTTTGGCAAAACGTTAGCAACCGTTAAGTGCTTGGCCAAGTAAAAGTATTTGTGGGCCCAATTTTTTAAAAGGCTATACTATTTACACAACTGATTTCAAAGTAAATGCTACGAAAATAATTTTATCTAGCGAATCAAGGAGTCAGTCGTATTTTATTACAAAATCCAAGATCTTATCCAAAAATGTTTACTTCTGAAACAACAAGAACTTCACGGTAACTTGACAATATACTTAATATTCCCTATTTAATGCGTTGAATTAAAAGTGTTTGAGATTTAAATTTTTGATGAATGCTTATGTCAATATTTAACTTAGTAACTGCCTAGCTTAGCAAATAGATTTAAAATGATTTGAAGTTCAAATTAGAGAAAACAAAATGTCGAAACTTTATTGAGATAAGTACTTGTATGTAAATGTTGTAAAATATATCCATAAAACCAAGTAGAACATGAATTTTCCATTTCGACTTAAATGTATTTCGTTGATAGATTATGCTTAATGCCATACGATTATAAGAAACCAAATTGTAAATATGTAATTATGATGTCAAAAATCCAACATTTATTTAAAGCCAACATAGTTTAATCATTCAAAAATATTGGTTTGTTTCAAGGTAAACACAAAGGAAAACTTATCCTTTTTTGAGGGCTTAGACGTTTCAATATAAATGTTCAAATTATAAATAATGCGTAAGTGATAAATTAATGTACGTATCTATTTAGACACCCCACGTGTCTATATAGACAAGTTTATATAAAAAATATTATTTTTAATTTTAATTTTACGTGTCTATATAGACACGTGGGACTAGACTGTACTACTATTTTATTTTAGGATCGCTTTACATTAGGTATGAAATTTGAACCACAAAAATCAACAAACGGTCTTATTGATAGGGTTTACAAAAAAAAGTCAAAATTTCTATAGGATTTTAATATTTCTTAAATTAATGAGTCACAATACAGGTACAATATAAAATTGGGAATAATAATGAAGTACATCTAGAAAGGCATTTACTACATTCTACAAAATCGAGTTTGAGCAAAGTAGTATTCCAACGACAGGGAACTGAGTTTAGAATTTAGTTGAATTTTCAAACATTAAAACAACTTAAAATGTTGAATAATCATTTTTCCAGCTTGTATTCGGAAGGAAATTTTCACCTTTCAAGTTGACGTTCAAATTGTTTCACGAGAATTTTAGCTTTGCACTCCCTTTATGTCGCAGGTTGTATTATTTTATAATTTCAGCTTATTTTTGTTATTTCACACAATACGCAATTTCCCTAGACATTTTCTGGCACCTCCAGTTTGAAGCAAGTAGGACGTATTTGGTGTCCAAGATATAAAAACAAGTTAGCCGGCTCAAATCATAATAGGGCATCGCTAATTTCTGCGAGTTAGAAGTTGTTTTCTTCCAATAAATACCGAGTTTGAGCAAAGTGGTATTCTGGCGACAGGGAACTGAGTTTAGAATTTAAAAATAGAAATGCTGATTAATAATTGCTTCTATTGTGAATATTTTAGACTTATTTCAGCTTAGGTGGAAAGTGATATTGACTCTAGTTTTATTTAATTTATAGCACCCGCTTTATTACGTATTGGTATTTCGTCTGCGTCGTTGCTTGACTATAGATCATAAATAATTTAGTTTTACTACAGATGTAGTATATTGAATATTTTATCGTCTAAAACATTTCTCCGATTTCTATACTCTTTAACCAAAAATTATAAAAAGCTATTACTTATGGTATATTACCAGCGCCGAAATATAATTGCTTAAGCGAACTAAAGATTTTAGTGTTGAATAAGGAAGTACATTTTACTAAATCTTTTGAATAAGTTTCTTAATATTCGCTTGAAACTTTTATTAACATAACCGTAAGTCAATCTGAGTTTTAAGCTTTGTGTAACAAAAGCAAAAGTACTTTGCACTGAAACTGGTTTAAAATAACGCTTTTGACCTGCAGTTATCCAGCAAAAATCACTTTCAATCCAAAGCGTTTGTGCAAGGATTAAATCAATAAACTCTGGGTCGTTAATTTTTGACATTTGTTTAGGTGAACTTGCCATAATTCCAAATAATAGAAATAATGTTTGATCAAGCGTTGAGTTAAATTAAATCTACTGTAACGCTAAAGTATTTAAACCTAATATTTACTTTCGAAACCAAAGTCAAATCTGGAAAAACATTGTTCAAATTTACTCATGACATAAATCGGCGTAATATTTTTCAGCTGAAATGAAGGCTTCTGGAAAAACATGTTGATAGTTAATACTTATGCAAAAAAAACTTTTAATGGCTCTGAAGCCAAACCGAGAACGTTTACTACGAAATTTATTTGCATAATAATAAGCTTGTGAATACTTTATTTGTAAGACTGACGGCCAAAATCAAACATATACCCCATGAAAAGAAGATAATGTGAAAATGCTTTATGAAATATTTTATGAAGTGTGTGATCTAATCACCACATTTTCTGGTCAACTTTTCTCAAAACAAATGAAACAGACATATAAGAATTCGAATAATATTTTCTGACTAAATATATTCGTAGATTTGTGTTACATGAGTGATTATTAAGTTTTAATCATTTGTGTTTAACAAGTGATACACAACCACAGGTTAATATTATGTGCTCATTGCTAATTTATATAATTTCCATCGAATTGTTTTCTAATTATTGAACCTCTTTAATCAAAAGTAGGTTTTCACGATTGCATTTGCATTCCAGTGTAAAACCAGAAATAAATATACATTATGTACTAATTATTATGAACTTGTAATAAATTAGTATAAAATCCAAAATAAATAAATGTACTATTATCAGTTTTATTATGACTTGTAAATATTGTAACCGCCGTGACCGTAAAGTACAATAATCATATTGCCGAGTAGCTGAAAATATATAAGCATCAAAATTATATATAATATATTTTACTCACACAGCTTATAAATTGGATTTATAACGAAAAAAAAATTCACTTGCAAATACAACAATCCTTTCCCAAAAATAAGGTAAACTGTTTCCATTTTCTACACGAGACACAAAGTATAAAATCATGGACATTCCAGAAAATATACAAAAGGCTCAATGCAATATTATATACTAAAAGAAATTAAAAAACATCAAAACAGCATTCTTTGAAACATATTACATTTTATAGTGTTACTTACCACTTTTTTGCAAAACAGAGGACTGATAGCTTACCAGTCCAGAAATAGTTACCAATACCCACAAACTTGAGATACGAAAATAAATAATTACTTCTGCCATATATGCTTTTTCAAATGCTGAATTGGAATAGAAGGAGTGTGAAGTAAATCCAACATTGACTACTCCAACTAACTGAAGAAGTAAATATGAATAATTAATTGTGACTAGAATAGAATATTTTTAACTGTCCAAATTATCTTGGCCACTTACCTCTTTTCTTTACCCCGCCCACCCCACTTGTCTGCCCACTTGAAGTAGACCAAACCGGTTTTTTATTTCCCCGGCTGCGGGTGGACCCCTTTGTCTTCCTGGTCACCTTGACAGACCCCTTGCCAATGGCGTCTCGAGCCCTTGAAAAATTTGCCTATCAGCTCATTCCAAATTCCTGAAGGCACCCTTACTCCAGCTTGGAGCAGAACAGCCTCCACTATATCCATTTTTTATACATTTTCAATACATTTTTCAAAACTATTCGTAATGCCAATTAATTTTACTTTTCAACATGGAAATTTACCTTTATAATTATATATATTTTTCAAAGTCATTATCATAAAATATAAACGTATTTGACATATTCTCATGTTACGCAATACCCAAACTATCGGTTTACCATTTGATTGACAGCTACTGACCACGTTACTTGGAAGATGGTCTGCAACATAAGCTTTTGTCAACTGAAAATACCCATAACTTTTAACCTAAGCGCAGTAATTCAAGCGACCTAAATTTGTGTTTGTACTGTTTTGTTCGTTTTTAACCACCGTTGAAATTTTTTAATTCATGGATTATATTTTTTATACGCAATAAAATCTTATAAAAATAACTAAATAATGGTGACCACAATAACAGAAAATACAAAATCCTGAAACGGGGTTGAAAACCCAAATAATATTGTAAACAAAAACAAACTGATATTATTATGATTAAACTACTTATATAATGATTTGAAATTTTTATTAATCCGTCCGTCGGATTTTAAATATAAAAATGCATTGTAATTGCTAATACATCTTCAAAATAAATGGTGTAAGTAAAAACCTTGTTTGTAGATACAATAAAACATGAAAACTACTCGTAAACTATTCCACATTATGCAAATACCATATTATTTGATGTTTTTGATTTAATGCATGCATATTATCTAATGAGCAGAAAATTAATAGTTAAATTATTTTCAATATTAATGGTATTTAACGGAGTGAGACCATCAACAAAATTGTCAATACGAAACTATTGTTTTATCACCCAACAGCTTTTATAAGTCATTCGTCTTAAACGTAAATTCTTCCTTCCAAAATCCGGAACTATATTACGCCTCAAAGTGAGACGATCTCGTAACTGACCAAATGTTTTCTTTGACGCTTCGTACAGGCTTGCCATTTGTGAAGCCATGAAAAATTGGGCAAATGTGGTAAATCAACCCATCGTTCCAAAGAATAGTGCAATGTATATATCCTCATGTTTGCTTATGGCAAAAATCGCTGTTGTTACGCAAAATGGCTGCAGAAATGATGTTGCGGACAATAGCTTAATCATAAACCAATGATTTAAAATTTCGTTCATCAGAATGGTAAGTAGCTGTATTTCCCTGTAAATCTGGATGTATATCTTTGACGTGTTGTTTTTTGTTGTCTCAACATGGCTGTACCTGTAACGTTTCAATAACATATTAAATATAAATTAAAAGCTTAAAATAAATTATTAAATATAAGATTTCATACGACTCAATAGATTTCCTCATCGTTAACACACACATGGTATACAGTATTGCTCCCAGTAGAATAGCCGTATTCACCAAGCAAAATGCCCACATCCAAATATTGAATGCCATTATACCCATTTTTAATAGTGTATTAAGCAAACAAATTGTCGGCAACGCCAAGTTTGGATTGCATTCTGGAATTAACCAGTAGCCCCACAAGGGTGGTTTGCAGCAACTGAACTAATGAAGAACCATAAGAAAAGCTAACCCATAACCCATCCCGCTGCCACTAAACCGTAGACAAGTAGCAGTGACAACTGATCATTCAAACTATCTTTTCTAATGTTTTTGTTGCCTTGGCGGTTGTGTCTAATTTGAAACCTTATTAGA